>NW_021035472.1:138462-209848 GCF_004153795.1 Camellia sinensis
TTGACCCACAAGTTATTTGGGCCAGCAAGTAGTGGGGCGTTACAAATGGTATCAGAGCCGACCCATGCACACAACCATGTGGGCCACTTATTCTGGGCTGGCCACGAGCTTGTCGTGGTATTCTGATTGATTATAGACCCTCGCGAGGACGCGAGGATTTATAAGTGGGGGAGTTTGTAACACCCTGTCCCACATCGGAAGTTTGCATGGGTGATTTTGGGCATATAAAGCACCACTACCTTGCTACTGAATAACTTGGACTTAAGCTTTTGGGTATTGTTAGTCGGCCCACAAGTTATTTGGGCCAGCAAGTAGTGGGGCGCTACAAACGGTATCAGAGCTAACCCATGCACACAACTATGTGGGTCACTTATTCTGGACTGGCCACGAGCTTATCGTGGTATTCTGATTGATTATAAACCCTCGCGAGGACGCGAGGATATATAAGTGGGGGAGTTTGTTACACCCTGTCCCACATTGAAAGTTTGCATGGGTGATCTTGGGCATATAAAGCACCACTACCTTGCTACTAAATAACTTGGACTTAAGCCTTTGGGTATTGTTAGTCGATCCACAAGTTACTTGGGCCAGCAAGTAGTGGGGCGTTACAGCTGATGACATGTTATCTTCCTATCGAAGAGTTGTGGAGATCTTATTGGGGCATAGGAGCTCCCTTTGATGATTACAGGTTGATAGCTACTGCGCTTGTTTGTTCGGAATAGGACTTTGTCTTGCTTGAAATCAAGTCCTTAGCTTTAAAAGATGTAAGCCCTTGGGGCACTTTTGATGTATTTCTCTCTTTGTTTTACATGTATTGTGAGTGTTTGGGAAGTTTTTATTTTAGTAGGTTGTTTTAGGTTTTAGCTATTTTAGTAGGCTAAAATTTTTGTATTTGGGAAGATAATTAGATTTTTTTGTAATTAGATGTGATGTTTGTGAGAGAAAAAATGAAATGATCATGGATTTGATGTGACATTTTGTTTTATTAGCTGTTTTATTCTATTTTGCCTTTTTGTGGATTTTAGCCAAAAAATAGCCTAAACCTAAGTTGCCAAACACGCCCATTGTAGCATAATGTATGTAATCCTATGAGGACTTTGTGAAAAAGATATGTATTTGTTATGAAATTGGATAATAATTATGGTTTGGTAATTATAAAATAGGCTATAAATATCGGGCCGTGACAACACTTAACAAGGTCAGAAAGTGTAATGCACGTGATATGCCATGCCAAAAATGTAGATTTTCCTCATTTAAAAATCGCACGCCATGCACTTCTTATCAGAAATCATTCATCAATTCGATATTCATTCATTTATTTACATGAATTTGTGTTCAGGTTACGCATTTTTGTAGAATCACTTATGTAAGCTAGTAAAATTAGGTAGTTGGCAAGAGTAGGATTCAAACGTTGAATCTTACGGTTAATAAATAAGACTCTTATCACTTGCATAACATACCACATATAATAAAAATTTTATTTTATTTTTATTTATTACTTACTTTAATGCAAGTGCTAGTTTATTATAGGATTAAATTACAATTCAACCCCTTTTTGTTTAAGCACTTTCACCCCTTTTATGTTTAAGCACTTTCTTATTTTGGTTCTTAAAGTCTGTCTGTTTGTTTGTTTGTTTTTTTTGGTTGTTTGTTTGTTTGTTTTTTTTTTTTCACTTTGCCTTTCATATTTTAAGTTTTTCTTAATTTTCTTTTAAAATTAATTTCTGTTAAAAATTAGATAGAAAATGATATATTAACTGTCATATGATTTAAAAATATTTTATTATATGTAACTCACACTTTTGACATAAATTTAAATCTCAATATAATAATATATTTTTTATATTATGTGATAGTTTTATGATATTTTTTTTGTCTAATTTTAAATAAAAATTAATTTTTTAAAAAAACTTTAAAAAAAACTTAAAATATAAAAGATTAAAGTGAAAAAAAAAATTAGTGTGTTTGATTTCAATTTTCTGAATTCAATTTTCTGAAAATTGAGTTTTTTGTTTTTTGTTTTTTGTTTTTTATTTTTATTTTTAGCGAATATTTTTAAAATTTTAACCAATTTTTTATTTTATTTTATTTTTTTTAGATGCACCTTACTTAGATGTATCTAAAAAATAAAATATTTGTGAAAATATATTTTAAAAAATTAATAAATATACAAAAATATGAAAAATATACTAAATTTCGTATTTTTTAAATATTTTTGATATTTAGTGATTTTTTTAAAAAAATTTCATAAATATTATACCTTTTAAATATATTTATATTACGTGTGTGTAAAAATTTAAAAAGATATTTAAAATATTAATAAAAACAAAACAAAAAAAAATAGAAAACAAATTTTTTTTTTTCTTTCTCTAAAAAGTTAATTTTGAAATTCATTTTAAGAGTCAAAACAAAAATGGCTAATCATAAAGGAAAAAGTGTAATTTACCCTTAAGCCTCGTTTATTTTGGGAGATAGAGGGGGGATTGAGATTGAAATGAAGGTGAGATCTACTAATATTATGTTTGTTTTGGGAAATAAAAAAGGGATTCATAATCTCCCCTGGATTAGGATGAGCCTTGAGAAAGAGATTAGGATGGAAACTTGAGACTTGATATTAAAAAATAGTCTGCCGAACTTTTTTTTTTATAATTATTTTTTACACATTGAGCATTTTTTTTTAACAATAATATTTAAATTTTTATATTTTTTATTAAGTAAAAATATAACTTTTATTTATTCCATGTTAGACATTTTTTTAAACATTAATATTTAATATATTTTTATTATTTTATATAAAAATAATTTTTCAATTCCTCCACCCTAACTATGAATAGTGTCAGTCTAACTAGGGGTGAGCAGCGAATATACCGATCCGCCAAAAACCGATCGAACCGAACCGATTCGCCTCATTTTGGACCGATGCGTGATGACGAGCGGACGGTTGTGGATTGATTTTCTCCAATCCGCCAATCTGGCAGACGGATGGCGGATTTGAGATTTCTTTGGCCACAACCGAACCGTCAAACCGCGAGCACCCCTAATAATTTATAAGACTTTGTGTTTTCAATTTGTTTAAATATTCTGTGGATTCAATTAAAAAAGAGTTTAAATGTTCTGTTGAAAAAAAAATTTCAACTTTAATATCTTTTTTGAATTGAAAAAAACAAACATATTATTTATTTATATTTTTTGATTTTTAAATCTATCTCTAAAAATAATAAATAGAAAATATGATATATGGTAGTTGGTTTTTGTTTTCAAAAACAGATATAGATGTAACAATACAGAGACATATAATCTCTACTACTGCTCTGTTTATGATTTTGGTAGTTTGAATTATTTTTATATTTTAAGAATCACAGATTGTAATACTTTATGTGGATGATGAATGCAGTGATTGTAATATTTTTTTAAGTCATTGACTGTAATACTCTTTTTTTTTTTTGAAGAAGTACACAAGTTGAATTATATTGAAAATTTATAAAATTTTAAACCGCTAAATCGATTCGCATCCATCCGCCAAACCGTCAATTCGCTCAATTTATATCTATCGAATTGACAAACAAATACGAATTAATTTTTTCTAATTTACCGATCTAAAAAATGAATGACAAATTAGAGATATGAAAACAAATCGCCATTATTATAAACCGCCATTATTATCTATACTATTATAAAGTGAACACCTCTTATGGTGTCCTGAAACTTTACTCTCCTCATGCCATGTGGCGACCATGGCTTTAAGTACGAGGACTCGTACCACTTAAGCTAAGTACACATTTTAATATTAATTTCATTATTATTTTTTATTATTCCTATTTATTTAAATTGCACACACATCGTGCCACCCACTAGTATACATTCAAGTGACAATCATTTCTTTATTGTTTTCTTTTCTCACCATCCAAACGGAGCGTCAGACGGTGTGTATCTATCTCGCTCTCGCTCTCGCTCTCGCTCTGGCTCGCTGCGCTGCGCTGCGCTGACTCTCCCTCAAACAGGCATGGATTCTGTGTATATCTATAGCCCTCTCTCTTTTACTCTTTTTGGGTTGTTGAATGGTCTCAAGGGGGGCTTTCGATGGTGGATGATCTGTGGTAGGGCAGGTACCGGAGCTGTGGCGCAGAGGGTGTGGTAGATCTGTTGGAGGAGGGGCTTTTCGGTCGTAAAGTGTTTGGTGGGATTGTGATAGGTTCGGGGATGGAGTGACAGATCTACAGTTGAGGAGGAGGAGGAGGAGGAGAGGAGGGTTTCGGTGGTAGGGTAGGGAGTGGAGGAAGGGCTTATGTATTGGAAACTGTATGTGTGTGTGTTTTTTTATATATATATATATATATGTATGAATTTGTATGTACTATGAATCAGATTGGATTGTGAGGAACAGGGTATAATGAGGGAGGATTCAGGATTATCAAACATGTTTAGGGCTGCAATTTTAATTTTTAATTATTTAAAATTTTTTAGTTTAATATATGATATTTTTCAAATTTTTGGATGTGCGGTCGCCTCTATCGGCACCCCCTACATCCATCCTTGCGTATAATGCATGGCAAACGGAAAGGAGGGTTTCTTTTGATTGCAAATTTATGTAAAATTGCCTTGTTCTGTCAGCCATATTATCTTTATGGTTAGCTCTTTCCTATGGTTTGTCCCTTTTTGGAGCTCTATATAAATATAACTAGAAGACTCGGCACACTATTTGTCGCAATGAAAGAGATCATGGATGGGTGAGTGAGAATGAAGAGAGAGTCTGTTGAGTACTTTTTTGCCCTTACAATAACGGTTAATCAAATGTAAATATTTAGGAGAAACATAGATTTTTCTGCGGTTTTTTGGAAATCAAAATTATGTGATAAAGTTCATACCAGGTGGGTTGTGTGCTTTATATAGTAGAATAGATAGATAAAGAAATGGATTCACATAAAGATTGCGATGAAATGGCATGGGGCCATGCCAAAGATTTTGAATATGTATAATTTCTTATAGTGAAAACTATTCTAGCAATGATTTTCTATTTCACTTAGAATGGGTGAAGAGGTTGAAGCTGTGTTTTGAGAAAGAATTTTTTTGATATAGGGGAGGATTTGTTATGTCAAGATTTCTATGGTCTAATTTCTTACAAAGGTGTTAGAATCTGAAAGGATTTTACTAGGTGCCATTAAAGATGAGTAGTGTTTTCTTTCGATGATTTTGATTTTGATAGGGTGGTATTTTGCTGGGGTATTTTTAAAGGGTCTTTGTTTTTCTTCCATAGCTTATGGAACTTTTTGTAATTTCTTTTTCCTATCTAATATACCTTCTTCTTTGTTGACCAAAAAGGAAAAAAAAAAAGAAGCACAATAATATATCTTCTTCCTAGTCTATGAATCTTCTTTTTCTTTCTTTCTTTTGGTTTTTGGTGTGTTGATTCAAGCTAAAATCTGTTGATCCATATCATTTCACAAGAGAATACTAGATACATGGAGATGAAACAATAATTAATTTGTTATTTGCTTAGGCACCTAAGCAATATGTTGTGCATCCTTATATCAAAAACAACACCAGAAACCTTTAGACATCCCCAAGAAACCAGGTTTAGAACATGAAGTTATGTCAATATTGCGGCAACAACAATCACAAGATAACCTGAATTGATCTTCTTTTCTTTTGTTTTCTTGGTTTTTTGTTTTTTGTTAAGTTATAAACTTATAATTCAAAGATTCATAGAAAAAAAAGATAATTAAAAAGCCAAAAAAAAGAAGAAGAGTCAGTTTTGTCGGAAATTTAGGATATCAAGATAGTCACTATGCACTAGTCAAGCC
The DNA here is from genome assembly GCF_004153795.1 of Camellia sinensis. Lineage (NCBI taxonomy): Eukaryota > Viridiplantae > Streptophyta > Magnoliopsida > Ericales > Theaceae > Camellia > Camellia sinensis. The sequence goes on from NW_021035472.1 coordinate 144,264, forward strand.
TCAATATTAAATTAGTCTTCACCTTAGTAGCAGGAATCGTGTAACATGAAGATGCACCTGAGTGAAAATCATGATTTTGTGCTTCTGAAGAAGAATCGTGCTAGAATCGTGTTTTTGATGAGATAGAAATGTGAATTAGTCCAAGAATGAAGCTCAATATCTCTTGACTTCTCTCGATCTCTCGTGCAAGAATCTGTGTCTTCTTTTTCTTCTCCTTCTTCTCTCTCTCTCTCTCTCTCTCGGCTCTGGCTTTCGATCTTCTTCTTCTTCTTCTCCTCCCTTTGGTGGTTTCGCTCTTTGCTATCTCTCCATCTTTTTCTCTCTTCTCTCTCTTCTCTCTCTCTCTCTCTCTCTCTCTCTCTCTCTTGGTCGGTGAGGTGTCAGGATCATTTATTATAGTAATATTTTATTTGGAGATAATGACTATCAGTCCATTACTTTTACTCTACTACTTTTATTACTTTTACTCCACTACTTTTATTGGTTACAAATTCAAGAATATAACTCTATTATTTTTATTGGTCTCTTTGTTTTGAAGTTTCAATAATATCACTTAATTAATTTTTTGGTCTCTATAATTTGAAGTTTCAATGATAATGGCCTATTTTTTTTTTTATAAACAACTATTTTGATGATAGCATTGAAGATAATGAATTTAAATGTTCTTGTAATATTTGAATTATTAATTTATTTTGATTTTATATTTAGAATGAATTTTTATCTACTATTCATTTATAAAAAATATTTTTTATGTTGTATTTAATTAATTAAATATTATATAAAATTTTAAAATTTTGAACTCATTTATAACATATATATATATATGTATATATTTCAATTAAAATAAAAAATTATATAGGTAAATTAAAAATATTTTTAATAAAAATAATATAAAAGCCCTTCCAAATTACGATTCTTCTAAGTGGCCATGCTCTCACTCCTGCTTCCGCTTTGTGTAACTAAGGTTTTCACTCCATAGATTGCTTTTCTCCTTCTCATGACACATTATACGAAACCCATACATTAGAAATTTGTAGGGATAATCATGTTTAGACATTGAAATTTGTAAGTATCAACGTACATCGATATCATCCCCACCATGACCACAGCCACCTCCACCTCCACCTTCACCACGACAATCACCGATTCTACTACCATTGCCATTGTTGCCACAAGTACCACCAACATTTTACTACCACCAAGTCACCGCTATTGTCACCGCTACGACTAACACTACCACAACCCTGCACCTCTACCATCATTGCCACCTCCTATGTTACACGAACTCAGTAAAAGTGTCAGACATGGATACATCTCTTAAGAGTCGGATTCTCCATTTTTTTTTCTGATTTTAGGATATGGGGGCATTGATAAAATGTTGGACATGGGTATACGAATACATTTATTTATATACATTTTAAAAACATATGATGAGTTTAAAAGGATAATTACACTACTATACAAAAGATTTAGTTAACAATAGTAATACAAAAACAATTTACAAAGCGAAGGCATATTTTTTTTCCTATGTTGGATCATCTTTTGGGCTAAATACATTTTCATGAAACCTTTGTTTCTTCTTCTTCTTCATTGTCTTCTTTATCTTAGTCTTCGTCTTCATCGGCGGTCATATGTGGTCAGCCGTGGCCTGCGTTTGTCACAAGGATGCTGTGTCCGACTTGAGTCACCATCTGTATCCGTGTCTTCTCGTGTCGACATAGGTACTCCGGCGAAAACCGGCGAGTCCATGTAACACAGACCGCCACTACCTCTACACCACCACAACCTTTCAATATTTAATTTTTAGTTTTTCAATTTCAATTTTATCAAACACCAAAGCAATCACTGAAAGTTTTCAATAAAAAAAAAGATAAATCAAGTGAGATTGTTGACATGACCTTCGTCATGCCATATGTATGTATGTATAGTTCATATAAGAGAAATTAATTGTGCATTTGATGAAATCCATTGATCCAATCTCAAGTTTATTTGAATAGAAACAATAGCAAATGAGTAAAAATAACATCAACATCAGATCCAGTTTCTAGTATGCATTTATACATACATGTGTTTGTTGAATGTCATATCATACCGTTCTCGGAGGTCGATGGTTGGAAGTTCAGAATGACAGGGTGTTGAAAGTTGCAGGATCTTTAACGGAAGGGATGAACATCATACCCTCTCCTTTCTCTTTTCTTTTTTTTTGGCTTCTTAGTATGTTTCTTTTAAGTTGACATTTACTTGAACATAGTGTTTGAATTGCGCCTTATTACTCTTGGCTGTATCATGTCAACTCTCTCTCTCTCTTGAACTGCTTTCTCTATTCTCTTTGAAGTATGAGTTTATAATAATGTGGAAGAGAGAGAGAGAGAGAGAGAGAGAGAGAGAGAAGAACTTGTGATCGTTGCTGGGGTAATATTGACGTAGCTTCATATCCTGAAACTGGGTTTCTTGGTGCATGTCTTGAGGTCTATTTTGATTGCTTTTTTGGTATTGTTTTTCTTATACAAGGATGCACAACATATTTGATGTTTTAACTGTGAAAATTGGAAACTATATTTGGATGATTTACTAGATCAAGCTGAAGCACTGTATAACTATAGAGAGCTGTATAGGGTGGGGAGGGCATGAGAAGTCTAATTAGCACAAAGATGGGTTTGTTTGACTTTACTTAATGTGCTAAGCTCTTTTGAAATTTCCTAAATGCATAGCCACTGGAGTTTGTAGGAAGTTCTATACTTCCAATGTGATTTAGTGGTTCGATTAGTTTTTACTGCAATAGCTTAAAAAGTATGTGATAAGTGTAGCATTACCCAAAATTATTCTTCTCAAATACTTCGTCTATGCATTTTTGGCACTTCACAGAATGGGTCCAAACAAAATTACCAACCTATTCATTATAAAATCTAGGGTAAATTACACTCATGTCATGTCCCTTGAGGTTTGGAAAAAATATAGTTAGCCCCGTACTTTGGACATGATTACACTAGTCTCCCTTGAGGTTTTTAATTTACTTAACAATTAGACCCTTTTTATCAGTTTTCCGTTAGTTGTATGAATGAAAAAAAAATTTATATCATCATATCTCTTTTCTATGGAAATATATATTTGTCTTTGTTTATTTCAATGTCTATCCATCATCTGCATTAGTTTCAGTTACTCTAGCCTTATTGAAAGGGAGATCAGTGTAATATCAAAAATGTGGGGCTAACTGTATTTTCTCTAAAACTCAAGAGAGGTGAGTGTAATTTACCCGAAAATCTATATCAAATTATCAAATCATATGTTCAGTTCTTTAATCATTCTGCTGCTTTGTGTATCTCAATTTGTTAAAAGTTCCCTCAGAACATCTCAATGGTGCAAATTCTTGATTTCTTTTATAAATGAAGTTGTCTGTATGTTACATAAACCTTCCTAACAAAGGCATCTGTGTCAGTTTTGATTGTGCCCCCAACCCTCCAACATACCCTTTCTTTTTTTTTTTGCAGGATTAAAATTCATCAATGTAGTTTCTTTCACATGTATTCTTAAGTTTGTTTATTATAAAGCTTTTTACTACATTTGACATATTACTTTCTTTGACTTTAATATCTGACTCTGCTATTACAATCGTTGCAGAGATATTTTGCATAGCAGTTGGTCCTACATGGCTTCGTTCCGAGCATTCTTGAACAGTCCAGTTGGCCCTAAAACAACTCATTTCTGGGGTCCTGTTGCTAACTGGGGATTCGTAATTGCTGTATGCTCACTTGTTGCATGATCATTTACTGCATATCATATAAATTTCTGGTTGGGTTGGCTTTATGGCTCATTTATAATTGGTAAATTTCACAGGGGCTGGTGGACATGAAGAAACCCCCTGAAATGATCTCAGGCAACATGACTGGAGGTTAAAAAAAAATCTGGTTTGAAAACAATGTATAGTTGTTTGAATAAATAATACGGTTGAGATTCTAATTAAAGCTTGATATGGTGCTGCAGCAATGTGTGTATATTCTCTATTATTCATGAGGTTTGCATGGATGGTACAGCCTCGCAATTATCTACTTCTAGCATGCCATGCCTCGAATGAGACAGTGCAGCTCTATCAACTCTCTCGCTGGGCAAAGGGTAATGGGTGAGTAATTCAATCTTTGCCTATTTTTTGGTTTAGTAGTGGTAATATGGATTGAAAGTCATGGCCTATCTATCCCTCATCAAGGCCAAACTGGGCCTCACTTTTATATGAAATGCCTGCCACAATATGGTGCTGTTGCAGTAAAAGCAAATTTGTGTGCATACAACCTTATCGGACTAATTAAAAATTGTGCCCGCTGATGGGTCAGTTGGGCAACTAGGTTGATTGCTGAATGTGGAAGCACAAATACTCTCTGATACTCTAACCCAAGTTGTTTTGCTCTACCTGTCTTGATCGACTGGAGTGAAGAGTTATTTGATTCAGGAGAGGGCTTTCTTATGATTAAAGAAACTAAACATAAGTAAAAATATAAACGAATTATCCAAGTTTTCTCAATAAATTATAGAAAAATCTAAAAAGGACATGTTTTAGCAGTTTCTTCTTCCTGTTCTTTTTCTTCTAATTTAAAAAAAAACAAAAAAACAAAAAAAAACTTATCAGATGATATATTTCTATTGCTTCAATCCTTGTCTTGTTTATTTATTTTTTCAACATTTGAGGGTAAAACATTACAATAATGCTTGATTAACTTGTAATGCTTAACCCTCAGTATGTAAAGAAAGACACATGATAGTGCAATTTGATTGTTTTTAATGATTTCAGTCTTATGAGAAAGACACATGCTTCGTGCTATAAAAGAAATTTTTTGAAATAAATCTATGCTTGTTGAAGGTGAAGTTTGGATATAAAACAATTCCTTCTGTTGTATTCTTGATTAATGCAGCCTCAGATCTATACTTCAATAGTCAATTCTTTTTTTTTTTTTGGAAGAGCAACAAAACAATTTTATTGAGATAAAAGATGAAAACAAGTGGAGGACAAGAAGTACTGATACAAAAGCAAGAAATCAAAACTAAAAATCAAGGAAGTGACGGCTAAACATATGACAATCCACTACTAGGAGTGACAAACAGCCACCCAATCCCTAACACAAGCCCAAACTGATGCAAGATGCCTCACTCTATCCCACATAGCTTCAACCTCAGATTCCTTTTCGTTAAAGATCCTATTATTCCTTTCCAACCAAATGGTCCAAAAAATAGCAAAAATAATGCATGACCACAAAGCTTTGGCCTTCTTATTGCTCCCAAATCCTCCATAGGAAATCAACAACAAATGTGTTCACACCCTCGGAGCAACCCACAACTCATCACAAAGACCAAAGAGATGCTGCCATAGTGCAATAGCCACCGAGCAATGTAGGAACAAAGGATCCGCTGATTCCGCATCTCTTTTACACAAAATACACCATTGAGGATCAAGAGAATGATTGGGCCTTCTTCTTTGGAGGATATCATTGGTCATGACACCCCTGTGACCTAAGGACCGTATAAAGAACTTCACTTTATAAGGGACCGCCACTTTCTAGATTTTTTTTATGAGAAGGAAATAAAGGAATAGAAGGAACATCCATAACCCTCTCAAACTTCAATTGTCAATTATAGTATTAAGCGAAAGGTTACACCTAGATTATAGGTCACTCCTACTCCACTAGTACCAATAGGAAGCATAGAGGAAGCACTGCACCTAGGAATCAACATCATGAAAATTTGTTATATTATAAATTACCCCCTTTCATAGCAGATTTTGGATTAACAAGAATGGTTGGGACAATAAACATGCTTGCATCTCGTTCGTTTTTTGGATGCCCATATAACTATCGCAGGTTGTAGCAGTGACTTGTTTCTAGAAATTAGGAGGCATTGAGAACAAAGAAATTGTTGGAGTTATCATTTCTATCTAGTACCAACACGCTAGATGTTAAGAAAGATCTCTTGCAGGATAATATATGTATTTTTTCCCTTTCTTTACATACTCTGGAGGAATTGAACATTCGTAATGCTTGGTTGACTTGTAATGCTTTACCCTCAGAAGTAACCACTCAAAAGCATGTAGGCACAAGTATGTTTGAACTAATGTGCATGAACCCTTTGCAAGCTCTTGGATGTTGTGCGCTGTCATATTGGGTTGAAAAATTTTCTTCAAGTGATTTTCCTATTGGACTTTTCTTTTCTGTGTCGAGCAATTAGTTGCCCTTTTGGGGGCAAACCTATCCATTGAACAGCCCTATCCTCGTTGTATAATACATTTGATATGATACTTTCCAAGGAATGTTTAATAATAGTGCCTCTCACCTTCTTAATGAATGACAGGTACTTGGGTGGGCAGAAGAAGGATGAACCTGCACCTCAGTAACTTGGTGCTGCCCTTTTTCTTTTCCATTGTTGGGCCTGCTTCCCTACAGAAAACAAGTTGTCATTGATGTGAAATTAAGCATTTTATTAGTATGTGATTAGGGTACTAGCAGAACCACACAATCATTTCAAGTAAATTGTGACTGCTGTTATTTTGTTTGTATTGCACTCTGGCTTTGTTACAATCCACTATTACCTAAATAAACTGTTTGTCAGAATATTCAAGCTCCGAAGTTTGAAAAGTTTTAACCATAAGACCATGCAACTGGTTGGTTCAGTGCTATTGCTATACCTGAACCTTGTTCACGAGATCATTATTTGGAATTTCTGTGTTTTTTTTGTCCTTCTCTGTGCGTTTCTAACTATTGTAAAATGCATTAGAATGCATGATCTAACTGGTTGAATATGTAGAACAAATTAGTGGAAGTTTGCAGCAAAAGAGGAATATTCATTTTGTGTGACATGACTGATTTGAGAAGCCAGAAAAATGATTATCTAGTGTTACAAAATGACCTAGGTCTGTTTGGAAAGCGACTATTTCTGCCAAAAAGTTAAAAAAAAAAGAAAGGCAAAAAATCAAAATGTTTTCTACTCCTACAAAAAAAGTGAAAAAATTATTTTATTTTATTTTACTCTTTTTTTTCTTCATGTTTTTTCCATAAAAAATTAAGTTTTTGTTTTGCACATTGTTTTTATTACACTATATTTAGTCAAAAAATTGAAAGTCACTAAAAAAAGTTACTTGCTGGTCCAGTTGGAGAGAAGGGAAAAGCAAAACTTCCTCATCCTTTCCGTTCTGCCTTCTATATTAATTAACCCACAAACAATCATTAATGATGGGCTTAACAATTTTAAAATTGATGTTTAGAAGCAACAGTTGCAGGTAACAAAAGCAAAACAGAGTTGAGTGTAAGCTGTTTTAATCAGAAGACAAATCTCCGAAGGCTTTTGCAAAATGTTTATACCTTTGTATTAATTAATCTACCAAACCTCAGTTTATTACAAGGTACACAGCTAGTTAAATTGGCAGGTTTGTTTGAATGCATCTAACAATTTTGTTAGCGATGCCTTGCCACATACCTAAAAACTATTCAGATAGTCTGGATTGTCCTGAGACACGCTTCAAACCAAACCAATAATGTGACTAAAAACTTTATGTGTGCATCGATGTTGATCTATCTTTATTGACTAGTTAAAAAGATAAAAGATAATACGTTTAGTGATCCTTTATTTGTTGAGAGTACAACTTAAACAATATTACATAGATTTTTGGGACTACATAATTTCCCATCTTGCCATGCAGAAGCAGTAGCACATCCCAAGTAGACGAGCACTTTTTAGTCTTTATAGTAGTCATCAGTAGTTATTACTTCTGAAACAATAAAAGATCTTTCTTACAGCTGAAATAAAAGCACAAATACAGGAGTTTTAAACCATAATAATACAATTTGAAATTCAAATGAGCACGGGTAGAGTCAAAGAAGGCCCAGGGCCACGCGTTTTGTTTTGTGGTCATATGTAAAATATATTTTTTTTCCCTTAACATTTTCTTTGGGTAAGAATTTATTGTATTATTCACGATAAGTAGTTATTTGATACTTTAAGAGCATTATGTGGTATTATTTATATAGTAGTCTAAACTAATAGTGTAGTGGAAAATCTTATGGATTGAATATAATTAACTCATTATTTTTAGGTAGTATTTTACTTTTTTTTTTCTTCATGTTTTTTCCATAAAAAATTAAGTTTTTGTTTTGCACATTGTTTTTATTACACTATATTTAGTCAAAAAATTGGAAGTCACTAAAAAAGTTACTTGCTGGTCCAGTTGGAGAGAAGGGAAAAGTAAAGGAAAATGCTAGAGGTCTCAAATTTTCTACCAAATAAATGACCAAATGTCTCACATGGGTGTGGGGCCTACAAAATTGCGGACCCCACACCCATATGAGATATTTAGTCATTTGTTTGGTAGAAAATTTGGTGTCTCTAGCATTACCCAAAAGCAAAACTTCCTCATCTTCTTCTTTCTGCCTTCTATATTAATTAACCCACAAATAATCATTAATGATGGGCTTAACAATTTTAAAACTGATGTTTAGAAGCAACACTTGCAGGTAACAAAAGCAAACAGAGTTGAGTGTAAGCTGTTTTAATCAGAAGACAAATCTCCGAAGGCTTTTGCAAAATGTTTATACCTTTGTATTAATTAATCTACCAAACCTCAGTTTATTACAAGGTACACAGCTAGTTAAATTGGCAGGTTTGTTTGAATGCATCTAACAATTTTGTTAGCGATGCCTTGCCACATACCTAAAAACTATTCAGATAGTCTGGATTGTCCTGAGACACGCTTCAAACCAAACCAATAATGTGACTAAAAACTTTATGTGTGCATCGATGTTGATCTATCTTTATTGACTAGTTAAAAAGATAAAAGATAATACGTTTAGTGATCCTTTATTTGTTGAGAGTACAACTTAAACAATATTACATAGATTTTTGGGACTACATAATTTCCCATCTTGCCATGCAGAAGCAGTAGCACATCCCAAGTAGACGAGCACTTTTTAGTCTTTATAGTAGTCATCAGTAGTTATTACTTCTGAAACAATAAAAGATCTTTCTTACAGCTGAAATAAAAGCACAAATACAGGAGTTTTAAACCATAATAATACAATTTGAAATTCAAATGAGCACGGGTAGAGTCAAAGAAGGCCCAGGGCCACGCGTTTTGTTTTGTGGTCATATGTAAAATATATTTTTTTTCCCTTAACATTTTCTTTGGGTAAGAATTTATTGTATTATTCACGATAAGTAGTTATTTGATACTTTAAGAGCATTATGTGGTATTATTTATATAGTAGTCTAAACTAATAGTGTAGTGGAAAATCTTATGGATTGAATATAATTAACTCATTATTTTTAGGTAGCTGACAAACTACATAGTATGATTTGTAATTTTGCGTGCCTTGAGCATCACATAGGCAACCCCATATAATACTCTAAGACTATGTAATAATTTCTATTCAAAACACATCGTGGATGTTTGGGAAGTTGCTATTTTAATAGGCTATTTTAGTTTTTAACTATTTTAGGAGGTTAAAATTTTTGTGTATGAGAAGATAGTTGGATTTTTTGTAGTTGGATGTGATGTTTATGAGAAAAAGTGAAATGATTATGGATTTGATGTGACATTTTGTCTTAGTGACTATTTTAACCTATTTTGTCTTTTAATGCTATTTTAACCCAAAAAAAAAAAGCTACTTCCCAAACACCCCCATCATTTATAAGCACTATCATCTCTTTAATATTTTCTGTCAAATAAAAATTAAATAGATTTTATAATAATTTATGTTATAAATGATGTGTTTTTATTTTTTAAAATTAAGAATTTTGATCCATAATTTTTTGTGCTAAAATTATAAATTTACATTACCATCCCGTATCGAGCTATTATACACTATTATAAAATTTTGATTTGTTCTTGTTAATAATGATTTTTAATTTCGTATACTTAAATTTAGCTCATAAAATTATTATTATCTTAATATTGATCATGATTTTTTTTTTAAAATAAAAAATTATAATTAATAAGTATCCCTCTAAGTTAATTTTTTAGCTCCGCCATACGAGCCTTCTTGATAAGCCTATTTTTACTTTTTAAACAATTTTTTTAATTTTTAGACACACCTAACATAAATACATTTTAAAAGTATATTTTTTGCAATTTTTTTTTTTAAAAATTCACTAAATATCAAAAATACAAAAAATAAGTACATTTTCCGTATTTTTATGTATTTATTAATTTTTTAAAATATTTTATTTTTTAGATATGTCTAAACAAGATGCATCTAAAAAAGTAAAAAAAAAACTTTAAATTTTAAAAATATTCACTAAAAACAAAAAATAAAAACGAAAAATAAAAAAATTCAATTTTTAAAAAACTTAATTTAAAAAACTCAAATCAAACACGTTGATTATTTTTTTATTTTTATCTTTCTTAAAGTCAATCGAAAAATTTATGTGAAATATTTTTGTAAATATTTTCAATGTTATAATTAATAAGTGCCCTCCCTGATTTAATTTTTGGGTTCGCCACTGGCTACATGCACTAATTAGTATATCAATGAATGTATTAATTAGTGTTATGACATTATTACTGATTTTACCTATTATACAAATTATAAATATTCAAAACCTATAAAATTGGACTACAACATTCATTAATACATTAATTAATATATTAATTAGTACGTGTAATATTAGTTATATAAAATTAATACATTAATGGTTGCATATAAAATTAATTAGGTAAATTTAAGTGTTAGACTTTTCATCAATCTCTTATTACTAACTAAGATAAAAGAGGGAGACAGAGAGGGAGGTCTGGCACTGGCAGCGATTGAGAGAGAGAGAGAGAGAGAGAGGATTTTGCTTTCAACAATCGAAGAAGATGAAGATAAAAGAGCCTGCGAAGCAAATGCATGGAAGAAGAAGCTCCACTTTCGTAGCCCTAATCGTAAGACCAGATCAGGTTTTTCTTTTCTTCGCTTCTCTCTCAACAGAAACGCGATTCTCTCTCAATAGAAACGCGATTCTTACACAACGTTTCTCTCTAAGAAGCGCAGTTTTAGTAAAATTTCAATGACTAGAATGTTTATCATTTTTGTTTTTTGTTTTTGGGGGGACTAGAACCAAGTTCGGCAGATGAGACGTAATCAGCATTGGCATTATATTGTTAATATGTGTTTAAGGAGAAAGGATTGGATTGTTGTTGATTAATAACTTTAATTGATACGTTACTTGTCTATTCTTGCCCATGCTGGTGATGTATTTGGCCAAATAGCAGGATGGATCCAGGATTATGTTTTTGGGATACTCTATAGTTCAGAAATTTTAAAAATTGAGAGCTACCCTATATAATTTTGAAATTATTTACAAAAAATTTGAGGGTGCGAAGTTATTTTAAAATTTTTAATATAATATATGATATTTTTCAAATTTTTGAGGGTGCCGCGGCCCCCTAGCCCCCTAGATCCATCATTGGCAAATACATGTTACATTTCTATGTCCCATTTTTCAGGAATTTGAAGTATTTTAGTTTTTTCTTATTTTATTTTAGTTCTTGGAAAAACTAATTTCAATAGTTATTATAGGTGGTTTTTCTGTGGAGAAAGTAAATTATTTATACATAAACTAAGTAATGAGTGTTTGGTCTCTGTCTCTTTTCTTTATGTTGTTATGTATGCATTTAGGCAGTAGTTTTTACATAAATATATATATTTTTCTTTTTTTGTCAGATGAAAGAAAATCCCATAGAATTGAATCCATATTTTAAGAATAATGGAACTGGTTATCCAGAAGAAGCTGATGGGACAAAGGCCGGACAGAACCAACTTCTGTCTTCTGCTGTTGTTGGAGATGGAGGTGCAAGTTGGAGACTGAAAGCCTTGAAGCGAGCTCAGGAGCAGGCAGCTCGTGAAGGAATGGCCCTTGTGGAGGTAATTATCTTGTGCTTTTTTGATGTAAGGTAGTGTATCTTATCTTCTATCTTTATCATTTTGATGTGATGCACTAAAATTGTATAGGTTGTTGGAGAGCGGTGGGGATCCCTAGCTCAGCTGGCAGTTTCTGTGGCATCTCGTACAGCTGCTCCGTCACGGGCTCACCTCCATGCCATAAAAAATAGAAAGAAGGGGCTAAGTGAGGAACAACAAACAACTGAAAAGGTACTTAGCTATTGCCAACGGTATTGTTGTTAAAATTTACCATTTATGTTGGCCAATATGTGAATCATTTCGTTTAAGATAGTGTGATCTACATCTTGGGGATGAATTTTTCAAATGTGTTTTCCTGTGTTTAAATATATATATTATTTATTTCCTGTCTAATTCTGAACTTGAAATGAAAGTAAAGATATGTGCTTCCTTTTAACTTGCATGTTATAATTTTTTATCAGAATATTGGCCGAGAAAGGCTAAGGGATCGTCGCCATTCAGAGATGAAAGTGCCTAAGCTTCATGATTCTTTATCTTGGGGCAAGCGGAAAAGTCAAATCATGTCATCTAATAAAGATTCTGATCTTATCTCTACTGCAATGGCAAGCTTAAATAAGTTTGCAAACGATGGCAACTTTATGAGCGAAGTTATTCGTCAGCAGAATGATGAACGCGGTGGTTCTCCATATAATTGTGAGAGAAATCAGAAACCTGGTGAATCTAGTGCAGTTGTTAATCAGGGAATGAGTGCTAACCAGTTGGCCGCAAAAGCTTTGCAACTTTGTTTGAAAGGAAAGCATGAAGAAGCTGAAAAACTTTTGGTGAGACAAACACTTCTCCTTACTATTTCTACTTCATAGTCTCTGTGTGTGCGTGCGCGTGCATGTTTTGTGTGTTTGTTTTTTTCTGTTATGTTTTCGGAATCTATATATTATTAATCTTTTTTAGGGGGAGATTAGGGCATATGACATGGACTTGATAAAAATTATAAGAAGCAATAGGCATGTTGGTTTCTTTACTCATGTGATTGATTGTCAATATTAAGTTATTAACTGGTTTGTTTTCCAGGTTGTACTCAATTATTTTCAAATTGAAGCAAAGACTAAGAAGTGGATTTGATTGCTGATTTTCTTGTACACAACAGTTAATTAACACATTACTCATAATGGGAGTCCTTTACTCATTGAGCTGCATCCTTTGCTTTATTAGTGTAAAATTGTATTTTCATATGATTGCAGCTTTTGATATCCAGAGGTTGTCCCATGGCACCTCAAGGGTTTTATTTTCTATTTTTATGTGTTTTGTGTGGGTTGGTGCATCTGACATCGAGGTTGGAATTAGGCCAACTGATGTGGCTAGGGTTTCAATATATTCCTTGAAAACTTAATTACATGATGCATTTGACTATTAAATAATGTCCTTTTCCAATCTTCACAATCATTGTATTGTTGTTCTCTTTTTGGCTGTAGAATATTGTTATCCCCAGTTTCAGCCTCCTACTTGATCATGGAGCAAGCATCACTATCAGATGAAATATCTTGAGTTTAACAACCTTGCTTTAATTGTGATATGAGGATAGGCTTATATCTTAATCATAATTTGAAATAATAAGCTTTTAGTAATTTGATCACACAAAAACTTGAAGCAGAGATATTGGTATTTTTTGGTTAATGAGAAAAACGGATGTTAGGCTGAGTTTAGTAAATTGTGTAGTGTATGGGTTTATATGGGTTGGTGATCATTTTCTAAAAATGGCAGAAAGTCACAAAATGCAATGCCAGCCATTGCACCTTTTGTTTCTGTAGATGCATGTATTTGAAATTACATTCTAGACCCTCTTGTGTAAAACATATTTATTGTATTGTATTGTGTTTGTGTTTGTGTTTGTGTTTGTGCTTGTGTTTTTTTTTTTTTCCTTTCATTTTGATTGGTATTGGGGGTTTGGCAATTTGGAACCTTGTTGCATTATATTTGAGCAATTTTTTTTGAACTTAAACATTGTAAGGGGTGATGTGTTTGGTGGACCAGTTACAATAGGATTGGGATTTCTCTTTGATTATTAATTCGAATTGTGTTTTTATTTGTTGTTACCAGAAAGAAGTGGAGAACATTAAAGCGAAGCAAGGTATTGTGGATGAATCCGGTGAAGCACAAAATGAGAGCAACAAAAGAAAGTAATTTTTTGTCTCACAATTATTTATTCAGTTCAGGTTTTACCATTGAGAGTAAGATGCTGCCTCTTATATTGTCATTAGAAAATAATTTATGCTGAATTTAATTTTTCAGATATGGCACACATGACACATCTATTCGGAAAAGAAAGAAAGAAGATGATGCTGACATGCACCTTGCCCAAAAGATAGCACAAAATAAACAGGACAGTATATCTGGTCGGGCAGATGATGAATATGATTTTGATGATGGTCCAAGGAGAAAGACTCGAAAGAAAGGGGCCAAAGATAATAAGTTAACTGAGAAGACTAATTTTCCCCAGCAAATCTTGACTCAGCAAGAGCGTTGCCAATTCTGTTTTGAGAACCCCAGCAGGCCAAGACATCTTGTGGTTGCTATAGCCAATTTCACCTACCTCAGTTTACCACACTGGCAGTCCATTGTGCCAGGCCATTGCTGCATTTTAACCTCGCAGGTTAGTATTAGTTTGTTAACTTTGTATATTATGTCTTCTCTTTTCATGTTACTGAAACAACTTGCGATTGCGTTGAAGCTATGGATGATCATTAATTCATCACTTAGAAGTTAGGATATCTGTCTTGTTATTATTTATTCTTCATTTTATAGCTGTTAAAAATTAAGAAGCATGAACACTTACAAGGAGGTTCCGTGTCTATATCAAACATTATAACCCATTGGACACTCCTGTCACGTGTTGGACGCATGTCCAAACGTGTCTGGTTATTTGTTTTAGACCTGGACACGCTTTGGACACCTGAGGGATGCACGTGCCCATTGATTTATGCACATGCACGAGACATTGCAAGTTTGAAGAAGTAAGTTGGGAGTCAATGATTAAGATCAAAGCAATGTGGATGTAATGACTATTAGTCACTGCTTTCCAACTCTTTAATTCTCAAAATTCTAATGCCTAACACTTGTAATTTGTTTATGAAAACGTTTTCTAAAATAGATTATTAAAGTTTTTTGTTTGCACTTATCTTCTAAGATATACAATGTGGAAAATAATTCCTTATTATTTTGATGTAATATAATGCTTTTCTAACGTAAAAATAAAGCAATTGTTATTATTTTCATGCATATATAAATATCTATTTTTTTTGTTGACATGTCCCTGCTTTGTTGTGTCCTTATTTTTTAAAAATTGTCATGCCAGCTTTGTCCCTTTTGCATCGTACGTATCTATGTCTCGCGTTTGTACCTATGCTTCTTACACAGGTCCATTTGTTAAATGACACTGTAGAAAATAGTCTGCATTTAGTTCCAGCCACCGTTCGTGGTCAGGAGGTTTCTGCCTGTCATAAGTGATAATGATAAGGCATTGAATGCTAGTTGAATCATAAATTTCTATAGAGGCATGTATTAATTATAATATTAGTAAGTACTACTGTTTAACTGCTTGTGGGAGAAAATTGACTTAAATAGGTTGTGCATAGAAGCAATAGATAGACTTATTTCATTCTCATAGGATGTCCAGTCCCAACCTCTCTTGTTATTGTTTTGGACTCAAAGTGGTTGCTTTATGTTCAATCACTTATTTCATTCTCATGGGAAGTCCAGTCACCATCTCTTTCTTCATTGTTCTTATTGTTAATTTCGTCATTATGATTTTTATTCTAATCATTGTTTTTATGCGTAAACAGCATGAGTCAGCCACAAGGGCTGTTGACAATAATGTGTGGGATGAAATTCGGAACTTCAAGAAATGCCTTATCATGATGTTTGCAAAGCAAGTGAAGGATGTAGTGTTCCTTGAAACTGTGATGGGATTGGCGCAGCAAAGGCGTCATTGTATGGTCGAGTGCATTCCTTTGCCCCAAGACATAGCAAAACAGGCACCTCTCTATTTTAAGAAGGTTTGGTTTTCTACTTTCATTTTCAATTTTATTTGCTAATATTCAGATTGCATATTGATATTGAATCACTTTTCTTGCAAGTGTCGCCTTTTAATGGGCTGACAATTCCCCTTCCCCACCCCCTCTTTCTGTTTCATTTTTAATAAACCCTTGTGATTTTCTAAAAATCAAAGAATGAGATGACATTAGTGTAATGGGCGGCCCCATAGAGTTTATGTAATCAAGTTCCCTATGATCAAAAAAAAGTTCCCTCTGCACAAGCAGGATATATCTGCTCTGGAATTAGCTGCTGGGTTTTTTAACTTAGCCTTTCAACATTGAAATAGAATTTACTAATTAGTTGTATGTTTTTTTATCTTTTATTTTATTTTTATTTTTTTTATGCTAGTAGGACAATGTTGCTTGAAAATACCTTCATGTGTTACACTGTTTAAGTTTCAACATGACACTAGCTTACAAGTGAGAGAGAACAAGCTGTTAGAGCTTGTTCTATTCAATCTTTGTGATTACTTCAAAGTGGATCCATGGACCATGTCAATATAATGATATAAAAACAATTGGATTTTAATTCAAATATCATTGTGTGTTGTATTGGGGCAGTCTCTCTACATATACCCAACAGTGTTGTCTCAGTGGCATAATCAGTAGCACTTGTGAAGCAAGTGCAAAGAAGAAAATTGAAATCATTTTTTCAGAAGAAAACCAAGTGCTAAAAAAAGTACATAAAACTATGTTATGCAATTTTTTTTGTATATTACTTTTTATATCATACTATTTGTTGCAATGACACAAATTCTTTGGATTATGGACTTTGAGCTTCTGAATATTCTTTGAAACTTTAGAACATGGACTGCTGGCATGGAAAAACTGATTTCAGTGTTCTAGGTATTAACATATTCTAGTATCAATTTTCTTAAGCCCCACATGGCTTGTCAGTTGTATCCTTTGATTTGAGTGGGTCTTTTTATGCTGCGAAGTTGATGAGCAGCATAAAGATGTGTAGATTAGCTGAAAATCCGCCCAGCCCAATCCCCTCAATTAGATTTCTGAGGCAATTATTCGTATGATGTAAACTATTAATATACTCTTTTACTTCTTTTTGACCCTTTGTTGGCAAAATGAATACTTATAAATGTTGAATGTTATGTGAAAGGTCATAAAGTTGACTAGGTTGGGTGATCTTCCATTCTTTTTAAGGCCGCCAAGTCTCCAACTTAGCTCTGTTAGACCTCTTATTGTAATTTAGAACTTTGATTTTGTTGCTTTTCACTGGTCCAATTTTGCCTGTGGTTTCAATATTGCATTCTCCTTATTATTTGATACGATGTACTGTCTACTATAGAGCTTATATATTTGCTACCAGTATGTTGAATTTTATTTTATTATATATATATATAGATATATATCTTACAATGTAGTTGTGAACTTGTAGTATGGAGCATTTAGGTACTGAACCCAATGTGGTGGCTGATTTTATCATCTTACATTTTTTTGCCTGGTAGTAAGTAGTCATCACCAATGGAAAACTGTGTGAAATCTTGCTATTGGTCTTAAAAAAAACAAGGATTACAAAAAAGATATGCCTGATTCTACTACTGACCAAACTAAAGATTGTTTTGGATCTCAAGCATTGTTGATGAAATTTAACTTACAATTCTTTTATATTTGATTATTTTGCTATTTACATGTTTCTAAAATGAGTTTGCTTCAGGCAATTGATGAAGCTGAAGATGAGTGGAGCCAGCACAATTCAAAGAAGCTCATTGATACAAGTGAAAAGGGGTTGCGTGGTTCAATCCCCAAGGATTTTCCGTACTTCCATGTTGAATTTGGATTGAATAAGGGGTTTGTTCATGTTATGGACGATGAAAAGCAGTTCAAAAGCAGCTTTGGACTCAATGTTATAAGGGGGATGCTGCGATTGCCGGAAGAGGACATGTATGGTCGTAGGAAGCATGATTCAGTGGAGACACAAAAGCAAGCTGCTGCGAGTTTTGTCAAAGATTGGGAACCTTTTGATTGGACGAAACAACTTGACTAAACAGCATTCTATTTCCTGAACTATGTGATGCTCTTGTGCATATTTGGTGCAACCGAACCAAATTTTACAAGGTATATGGTCAACTACACTAGCCTAGCTGATACAACTATATATTAGCTGCAAAATTCTTCAAACAGTATCCAAATGAACAATATGGATGTGAAACTTCTCCAAAGTTCCCAATTGAGGGGAATATCAGTTTGCAGCCTTCTCAGCTGGTATATGCAACACATGGTTAATATATCCGGGGATAAATAATTACATTGATAGTCTATATATTTTGGCCCTCATATTATTTTGATCTTTATAATTTTAATTGACTCGTTTTTGATCATGAATTTATGATTTTGTCTTAGTTTAATCTAAATGATAACAACCGTGTGACGACCCTGGCATGTATATTATTTCATTGAGAGAATTTGCTAATTATGTGTTTAAATTTTGTGCATATCTGTTTGCTTGTGGAATATTTGTTAGAATATTTACTTAGAATCAGAAATTGAAAGCCTTAGCGAATTCAGAAATCAAAATTGTCAAGTTTAATAGGCTAATTGGAATATTTAGAACCATATGGGAAGTTTAATTAAAATTTGATTCAAATTAAATTAATTAGATTAATTAAGTAGAATTGAGTAGAATCAAATTAAATTAATTAGATTAATTAAGTAGAATTGAGTAGGATTAATTAGATTTAAGCTTGTTTAATTAGATTTAATCCTACTTAATTAGCCTAACCTAATCTACCTTATATATGTCACGACCCAGACCCGCCCCTATGGGTTTAGCGTCATGATCGGCTAGCAATCTTAAATTACCTACGGCCTCTATTAACAAAATCGATTGAATATAAATTTTGGGACTCAGCAAAAGCAATATGAAAAGAATAATTTACTGAACTGTGCTTATATGAAAAGATTTCATATGATAATTGTACAACCATTCTTGGAGTGCATACATTACGAAGTTTAATCAAATCCATACATCAAAACTCCATAAGTCATAATTAAATAGAACTCCATATGCAAGCACCAAAACAAAATCTCAAAAACGTAAGTTCACAACAAAAGGGGGTGTGGACTTTGCTTGGCTCCACACGAGTCCAAGCTGGCTCCTTTTTGGAAGCTCTACAAAAGGTTGACAATGGAGTGACTCCGAGACAATCTTCGCTAACCTTGGTGTTTCGTTTGCTCTCCTATATATACATATAAATAGTGAGCTAAGGTCCAGTGAGTAATAATAGAATAAAGAGATTATATGAATGAAGTTCGATAACATTTCAAATATCAATTTCCAATTCTATTCAAAACTCGATATCAATAGCCATTTCATTCAATTTACGTGGCACATCTGGTAGAGTAGCAATGCTTTAATGACAAATGGACCACAAGGGTCATTGAATGGGACCACGATGTGTCAATCAATATTCCATGTTCAATGTGACCATATGGGTCTAACATCAGAGATTTCTGTGTTTCAATTAATCCAATGGGCCACGGTATTATTTTCCTAGGGCGAAGGCCTATTAAACAATGTGCGATGATATTAATTTCTCCCAAGCAAGAGCCTCACTAAAGGATGTCACGATTTCAATTTCAAATAGAACTTCATTCATTAAGGAAAATAGCATTTCAATAAATCATTTCCATCAATCATCATAACGTTTCAAGAATAATAACAATTTCGAAAATAAATATCACTTGAACATATCGTTATAAAGTTACTACTCACAGTGGGTTCTATCGATGCTAGGTCTCAGACATCCACTTGTACAAAACACAGAACATATATACAATTGAAGCACCATTCGATAACCATTTCACTTTAATTCAACTCTTCTTATGTGTTCCTAATTCATTCCATGATTATATGAGTTAAATTGGTGCCTAAGAGTACTTGAAATGATATGAGTATGCAAGTATGCACTTAAAAGAGTTAGTCAAAATTTGCTGAAAACAGGGCCTTCGCTCGAGCGCAACTTTGGTCACTCGAGCGGTCTGCAAAACTCTGTAAAAGTACTGGTTGCTTGATTTTTAGGCTTGAGCCAACTTTTTGTCACTCGAGCCATGAGTAATGCAAAATAGGGTTCGCTCGAGCGCAACTTTTGCGGCTCGAGGCTCGAGCCACTGTGCAATTGTCTGTAAATTTTTTGGGAGCTTAACTTTTACGCTCGAGCGCTACTTCTGCGCTTGAGCGAACTAGTCGAATTCTGAAATTTCCAAAACTGTGTTTGAAGTTCAAAACATGTTTCCAAAGGCTCAAAGCTCGCAAGTTGGGTACAAAAACATGGAAAAACATTATGTAACATGAAAACACTCTCAATTTGAAACCAATCACTCAAAATCATGCACCATTTTCTCAAATTTGATCTAAAATTGTAAGTTATGAACCATATATGTCTTAACTTGAATTCTCTCCTTTCAAAACATGATCAAATGACATGAAGAGTATGAAAACATGAAGAATTCTTCAAGTTGAGGTGTAAAAGTACCATGCATGTAAAAATTTCATGAATTCCATACTCAATTATGCATGCATGTACATGATCATGCTCAAACCTTACATAACTATGATGATTCTAGCATATACTTACTAAATTCATGCAAGAGGCCTCATATCTTGGTGAATTCAGTACCTTTATGGATTATCTACTAGAATTTAGTGTGATTATCATACCTAGAATTAAGTTCAAGTGAAATCCTAGCTCAAATCTTCAAGTCTCCCACAAATTCTCCTCTCCCTCTCTCTCTAGAGCTGATTCTCCTTCTCTTCTCTCAAATCTCAGCTCATGTATGTATATTATGCGAGTTCAAGTGATGAGTTGGCTTATATATGGTGTAATTAACTAAAGTTAATTAAGCTTGTTTAGAACAAATCAATTTCACTTAATTCTAATTAATTTCAATCAATTATTCTAATTATTTTGATCTGAATCAAATTTTAATTAAAGTTGCCATAATTCTAAATATTCTAATTAGTTTATTCGGCTAGTCAATTTTGGTTTCTGAAGGCGTTTAGACTTTCAATTTTTGATTCTAAGTCGATAAGCAAATAGATATACCATGTATCAACAGATAATCGCAAAATTAAGCATACAATCACACAATTAAATATACAATCATGAAATTAAGCTTATTGAAATAATTGAATATAATATTACGGAGGTCGGGGTTATCACAATATATATGTGTTATAAGCTTATTTGAGTTCATTTCCTCACATCCTTGGCTGAGATCTTAGAGAGATAGAAAGCTTCAATTTAGAGGGAGAAGAGTTCAATTTGTGAAGATTAGGATGAGAATTGAAGAATTGAGTTAGAAATCTTCAAATTCAAGCTCTAGGTGAACTACAACATTAATCTTTGTAGATAGTTCATCTAAGAGTTGGAATTCATGAAGTATATAGGATCATTTACATGTAACTAAAAAGAAAATGATGGAATCAACTTGAATTTAGTAAGAATGTATTAAATATGGACATGCATGTATATTTCATCATTTTTAAGCTTGATTTTCCACAAAATCTTTACATGCATGGTGCTTATACTTGTTATCTTTAAGGGTTCTTCATGGTTTATTACTCATCACTTCATATGTAGACCTTTTGAAAAGGAAAGAGTTGAATTCTCCTCATGCATGGCAAAGTTGTGAAGTTTTGGGTTTTATTTTGAAGATAGAAACAGAGTTTGGGTCTATGATTTGAAAATGATCATGTATTCAAGAGTTATAAGTGTTTGTACATGTCTCTACCAACCATACATGCTTTGAACTTAGAAATCCATGTTTTGAGACTTGAATTATGTTCTAGAAATTCCAAAATTCGACCACTTCGCTTGAGCGATGATTCGTCGCTCAAGTGCACTTTACATACTCTCAGTATTTTTACAGAACTTTACATTTGGCTCGAGTGACCAAGTGTACGCTCAAGCGAACCCATTTTTGCATTACACTTGGCTCGAGCGACCAAGCGACGGCTCGAGCCCACTTTAACACCATCCAGAACTTTTGCAGACCATGTAGACCGCTTGAACGACCAAACGAGCGCTCGAGTGAACACCCTATTTTCAGCCATTTTGAAAAACACTCTCATGTGCATATTTTCATTCCCATGTTCTTTTAGGCATTCTTGGGCATTGTTTAGGCATCATTAAAGGAGTAAGTTAGAAACACACTTAAGGAAAGCGAATAAAGATATAATGTTTTTTTAGTACATGTGTTTCAATGTGTATCTTTGCTATGTGTTTTGTGTAGGTGGTCACCCGAAGCCCAACATCTGTACAAGCCCACTATGAGTAGTATCTCTATAAAGATACGTTTGTAAAGTATTTTGATTCGTTACTTGAATGCTATTTTATATGAATAAATGAATGTCCATTTTGCAAAAATATTTGTGGCATCCTTAGTCAGGCCCTCGCTTAGGAGAAACAATATCATGGCCCTTTAATTATTCGATTACAGAGATTTCTGATGAATGACCCTCGTGGTCCCTTTGTTAGAACTTTATGGTCCCTTCATATAGACCCTCGTTGTGATAATCCTGTCCCGTGTTATGTTAATTAATCTTAATTATGATTATGGTTATGTGCTTAATATGATTTTGAGTGCCACTGACATGATTATGTGTGTGTTTGAATTCTTATCTATTCGTTGTAGGAAAATCTATTTGATTTTCTACTATAGAATTTAAATTGAAGGTCGCAGAGACTTCAGAAAGTGAAATTGACTGTATTTTTGTGTTTAGCATGATTTTTAGAATTTACGGTAAAATTTAATTAAAAATTGATTCAGATCAAAATAATTAGATTCAATATGATTAAATTAGAGCACCATTACTTAGCCTTAATCAATTTGATTAGGCAAGCCTATAAATAGGCCTATGTACACTAAAATTCCTTCTTTTGAACTCATCTTGGCTGAAATCACATTCTAGAGAAAGAGAGGGCCGGTTTAGAGAGAGAGAGAGAAGCCATCCTTGTAGATTTTTGCTAGAGAATTCAAGATTTGGAGGGCTAGGCTCAAGAACTAGTTAGAAATTGGAAGATTGGAGCCTCTAGGTGAGTAATTAGACATGAATTCATGAATTTGAGTTGTAACTATGTGAACTCAAAGATAAATTGTAATCAAGAATATGAAATAAGTTGAATTTGATGATTTTGAAGTTTGTATGTACATGCATGTAAAGAATTGTCATGAGTTTGCATATTTGAGTACAAACATGCATTTTATGATAAATTGAAGGCTATTTGGTACATGCAAGCACGATAATGTTGAGTTTCATGAAGTTGATCATCATTTGTATTATTTAAGTTGAAAATGAAGCCTATATTTCACATACATGTATAATTCAAAATGATATGGAAATTAATTTGCATGAGCTTTGAAGTTATAAAGTGAGTTTGATATGATTTGAGTTTATGTGATGGATTTATGTGAATTTGAGGTTCAAATCTAGCAAAATTGGCCTTTATATTCATGTTAAAAGTTATATGGTAGAAATATGAACCTTATGATATAAGTTACATCGGTTGGAACCAAGTTTAAAGCTCAAACAGAGTTCTGGAAAATCCAGAATTCGGCTTGTCTGCTTGAGTGGGGAAAGTGCCGCTCGAGAGTAGAAATCAAGATCCCAGAAGTTTTACAGAGAATACACGGAGGCTCGAGCGGCCAAAGCTACGCTCAAGCGTACCCTGTTTTGCAAAACTTCTCACTCGAGCGTCAGAAGTCTCACACGAGCGTAAATTGCAAGCAACCAGTACTTTTGTAGACCAAAGGGGTCCACTCAAGCGGCCAAAGCTGCGCCCGAGCAGGGAGCCTTGTTTCAGAAATTTTGAAAAGTTAATTTGTGTTTTGTTTTCCGTTCTCTTTCATTTCTAAGCACTCTTAGCCATGCATTGTGCATTATAATTAACCTAAAAGGATAAGAAAGAGGCTTAAGAGAAATAAATAAATTAAGAACGGAATGAATCGCTCATAACCCGATATGTTATGAAATGTGTAGGGTCAAACGCAAGGGCAAATCTACCGGCAGAGCACTATGAGTAATATCTTAATAAGAATTTATTGAAATATGTTACCTTCTAGGTGTTTACTTATATACGAGCTCCACGGATTTGGTAAATTGAATTGGATATTCGTTATGCCAATGTTTGGATAAGGCCGTTGGAATGTGATTATAATTATGGTATGTTTATAATCTCAAGTGTGAAATGCACACAAATACGAATGATTGGGCCAAAGGTCGTTTGATGCGAATGATTGGGCCAAGGCTGTTTGACATGAATGAATTGGACCCGAGGCCATTTGATAAGGATGAATTGGGCTCAAGGCCGTTTGATAAGAATGAATTGGGCCCAAAGTCATTTGATATGCTTGGGCCTGAGGCCGTTTGACGTACTAGATGGAAATATGGATGGGCCTAAGGCCGTTTGATATGTCCGTTATGAATTTCATTCATGTAATTTCTTCATTTTGATATTGATATTATTCACTGAGTTTTCACTCACTCTCATTTATGTGCATGTAGGGGGGCAAAGAGATGTCCAAACCCAGCCTCAGTAAAGAATGTGAGAGGATGTCAGTTTAGAGGAGTCAACCTGAATATCTCACGTTTGAGACTTTGTTTTGTTCTTTTTTCTTTATTTTCTTTATTTTCTTTATTTTTTTTTTATGTTACTCTTTTGTTATCTTGGTGAATATGTTGTATCATCTATGTATATAAGCGTTTGTTTGGTTGCTATGAGTTTGAAGTTCTTGGATGTACAAAGATGTTAAATTCTGTATATATGTGAGTTATTATGGTGTGTTTTTGGAACAATTTTGCCATGCCCATATAAGCACAGCTTATTGGACAAATCTTTAAGTCTGCTTCCGTTTGGCCCTATTATTATTAAAGTATGTCTGAATTTGATTGAGGCCGTAGGTAATCTCATGATTACTGGCCGGTTATGACCTTTATCCATAGGGGCGGGTTCTGGTCATGACACTCGTGGTCCCTTTGCTAGACCTTGTGGTCCCTTTGATTAGGCCTTCAGGCCTTTTTGTTACGCTATTGGATGTACCATGTATGACATTTGGTTAATGGATTTTGATATGATAAATATTCGATTTGATTTTGTTATTTGATATTTGAAAATGCAAGGCATGATTTGTAATGTATGGGACTTTAATCATCTCACCTCTTTATTTTGATATTACTTACTGGGCTTTAGTTCACCCCTCTTCCTTATATATATGTAGGTGAGAAAATGGATCGTCAAGTCTAGAGATGCCTCGGGAGTCCACCTTTTTGTGAAGCCGTTTTTGGAGTGCCTTCGTGATGGGGGGCGTTACTTGATCTCAAGAGGAGCCAAGCTTGTCAACCCTTTCTTTTGTTTACTTTTGTCTTTGTTATTTAGAGAGCTTTGTTTTGTGTTTGGAAGTTATGTAAGATATTTATATTTATTGTATTTGTATCTATGTGTGAAGACTAAAGTTTAAAATATTTATAAAATTTGTCATGTATGGCTCAATGGACTTATTTGATTTTTGCTATTGCTTCCACTAAGCCCCGTTATCATATTATGATTTGATTTTGTCTTTGAGACCAAATGTAATATGGGATTACTGGCCAATCATGGCCTAAACCTCTAGGGGATGGCTTCGGTCGTGACAAACCATCAGTAGTTTTTTTATGAAAATTCTACACATAAGTGACGTGTCATCATTTTATGTGCAAAATTGTAAACTTGCACAACTTAATGGGTAAGTAATTCTATTTTCATACACCAATTTCCCTCAATTCACATACTTAATGAAATTTTTTCTTAATACAATTTTGTCCTAGAATTAAAACATCGTAATATCCTTATCTTCTTCCACCAAAACTCTAATTCTAAAACACCACAACTATCCTTTATCTCTAGTGCCACCTCGCTCCTCTGCCATCTCCTCCCATCGCCTATTTTCCTCATTGCTTGCAACCACCTTTCGTTATGAACCATACACTTCCACAACTCCTCACCATGAACCATTCACTTTAGAGGTTGACTATAAAGGTCTATGATAGAAGGGGATAAGTTAGGAGTGGCTGCGGTGGTGGTGATGGAGAGCTAAGAATGGTAGAAACAGTGGCGAATGAGGGATGGGTGGATGGAAGAAAAATTAGACTTTTGAAATTGAAGATGAGTATATTATTGAATTAGAAAGATGTATACTGAGATTTTTTTATTTTTTTGAAAATGTGTTCATTAAGTGTGTGCATTGAGTGAAATTGGTGTATGGAAATAGAATTACCCAACTTAATTACTTAACCTCAACCAACTCAATGATAAGTTTTTGTCAAAATGCCTAATGGAGTTGTTATGGAATCAAATTGACACAAATTCTAAAATTAAGAGTTAAAATTGAGTCAATTGAAAGTGTAAAGACCAAAATGACACAAGAGGTTAAATGAAAGGAATACCTGTGTACTTTGCCCTATATTCAGACTTGTGGAATGCCCATTAAAAGCCAAATGATATATTATATTGTCTAGATCACGACAAATCAACATCCTTCGCCTTCTACCTTTTTATTTCTTAGATTTTAACTTCTTGCTTGGTTATGTTCTTTAGATGTCTTCTTTTGTTTCACAGGCATCAATGCTTCCACAACTTCGTCTAGTAAGTAACTGTAAAAAAAAAAAAAAAAAGATTTAGTGACGCTTCAAAAATAACACCTAAACATTGAAAAATGCCACTAAAACATTCTAGTGACGTTTGTATGAAATGCCAAAGACGCGGCCATTGTCTTAATTTAAAGATGTTTAATAAATGCCACTTATGTGTTTTTTTGCAACGTTTTAAGAAATGCTATCTTATAATTGCCAATAGGGTATTTGCAATTGCCGGCAGAGCATTTTCTTTGGTGAGTGTAGACTCCTCATTTTGACTGACCCTAAGACTTCGAGCACTTGAAAGCTTTCCGATGTTGAAATAGTAATTACTACATCCCTAGAGATAATTGAGGTTGTTATGAGCTGCTATATCACCTCGTTTTAAACCAAAACATGTAACAATCCTGATTCGTGATTAACTGTTAAACCATGGTTAAGCGTGCCTAATAAGTAATTAAGAAGGAATTCTCATTAATTGCATATGAAATGTGTTATTTGTGTTTGAATCTGTCTGTCGTAGAAATATCTATTTGTGCATCTGTTCTATTTTGCGAATTGAAAGCCTTATCAGTGCTTGATCACGAAATTGACTTAGGGTATGTGGTATTTGGAATTTTTATAATTTTATGGTAGGTTTAATTGAAATTCGATTCGGGACCAAATAATTAGAATAAAATAAGTATAATTGTTTAATCTAGGCAACGATTAATTAATTCCACTAATGGCACCTATATAAGCCTAATGTTGCTTCATACCACCACTATACACACACTTCATCATCTTTTTGTCATAAAAAATGTGAGAAGGGAGGGAGAGGAAGAGATTGAAGCTTAAGGAAGGAAAAAGAGAGGGATTGCTAGACAATCGAAAGAAATTGGAAGAGTTGTGTAAGAAATTCTTAGAATTCAAAGAATTGGGCACTTTAGGTAAGAATTGTATTCCTAAAGTTTGTATTCAAGACATTAGTGTAAGAATTCTAGAGATTTAAGTGTTTAAACATGAGAATTGAGCTAGAAATGAAGGAATTTAAGTCATACCATGCATGCATGCATATTTTCTTACATTTTGAGCTTAATTGTCAAGAATTCTCACATGCATGTAGCAATTGTACCTTAGTTTTGGGAATTCATCATGTTTTCCATCATTTTACCTTATTTGATATTGACAATGATTTGGAGGCTTTGAATTCAATTCATTACATACATGTTATGTTTTTAAAGTTTCAAGTTGAATTTTAGACAACTGATTTACTTTTAGGCCTTGATTTTGCCAAATGATCCTTAATTCTTGATGTTTTACAAGTTTAGGCATGTTTTCTCAAGTTTTGAGCCCAAAGGATG
The DNA here is from genome assembly GCF_004153795.1 of Camellia sinensis. Lineage (NCBI taxonomy): Eukaryota > Viridiplantae > Streptophyta > Magnoliopsida > Ericales > Theaceae > Camellia > Camellia sinensis. The sequence continues at coordinate 172,192 of NW_021035472.1, forward strand.
TGTTTTAAAGTTTTGAAATCGAGTTTTGCATCTTAAACATCAATCTGAAAATTCCAAAATTTTACATCACCGCTCAAGCGACAGATTCTGCGCTCGAGCGACCACTCTTTGTTTTGCACTTTCGCTCGAGCGATTAAAAGTTGGCTCGAGCGTAAAATTCATGCTCCTAGTACTTTTGCAGACATGAGCCTCTGCTTGAGCGAGGGAACCTGTGCTCGACCGTGCCTGTTTTTGACCCCTAGCTCGCGTAACCAGAAGTTGCGCTCGAGCGTAAAATGAGAGCTCCCAAAAGTTTTACAGAATTTTGCAATCCACTCGGGCGACCAAAGCTGCGCTCGAGCGAAGACCCTGTTTTTAGAAATTTGACTAAGTGTTACAACACATATTTTGGCATCCTCATTGCATCTTAGGCATTCTTAAGCCTTAATTAAGACATAGTAATGAGGATAAGAGTTAGAAACACACTAAGATAGAAATGAAATAAGTTAAGTGTTTTCCAAATGTGTGTTTCAATGTGTATCTGCTATGCATTTGGGTAGGTCACGTGCCTTAGCCGTTTGGTTTGTTTGATTCATCTGATATGCTATTGAAGCCATCTATGAGTAATAGCTCTGTAAAGTTATGTTTAACTTTATTTTTTTTTTGGTTGATATGAAATGATTAGTTTCTGAAATACTATGTTTTATATGAATGAATGATTATCCAAGTTTCTAAAATATAATCGTGGCATCCTTAGCATCATATGATATGCGTTCCTTTATGGGTCATCGGAATGCATTTATGGCCATCCCTTTATGGGTCATCGGAATGCATTTATGGCTGTCCCTTTATGGATCATCGAATTTGTTAACGCTAATGGATGTACTACGTATGAGCATGTGAAATGTATGAACTTTGAACATGAATATGAATATGTATCTATTTCTGAATATGAACCTGAATTCTAAATCTGTTATAGACATCATTCATTAAAACATTTACTCTGTTATTATTCATTGGGCTCCAACTCATCGTATTATTAATGTATGTAGGTGATCAAGCGCGTGACCAGGCCTAAGTTGTTGCCTGGAAGTTAGTTTTGTCCAGCCAACCATAGTGCCTCCCGCGGAGGTTCCGAAACCTGCTTGTGGTCAATGTTTTGTGATCCAAGATTTCATTTTTATCTGTATGTAAGGTGACATAAGACTATTGCTTATATGACGTCACGCTTATGTATATAAAGTTTTAAATTTTTGTCCCATGTATGTCTGCACAGCTCTATGGACTATGTATGTTTTCTATATTTGACTTTGCAGCCTCTTATTATGTGATGATTTGTTCAAAGGCCTTTGGTAATCCCAAGATTACTGGTCGATTACGACGCTAAACCTATAGGGGCGGGTTTGGGTCGTGACAAAACATCTTTTTGAAAAATAATCATTTTACCCCTAAACCCATTTTTATCTAAAACCTGACTTTTTGGTCCCACTTAGGAGAAAGAGGGAAGGAAAAGTCTGGTTAAGTCTGAATTGATAAACATTTCCAAAATTATTGACAAATTTCATATAAAAACGTTAATTGAGAGTCAATCGGACCTACTTAGGCAATAATAGGGTCTAAAAACATGAAACCACGTACTTGTGCATGCATGTATGGCACATATACCTAGGAGGTATGTGCAATGTGATGTCTCAGGCATATAACCCGCTTTATTCTCCTCTTAATCATGTTTAATTCCTCGTTTTCAAGATTTTGAAACCAATTTAAGGCCGCATCGGCCGTATAGGTTCACTACTCTTGAAATCTTCCTCGAATTAACATCTGCATAGTGTTTCTGGAGTTGAGTTTTCTTGTCTTGAGAGAGTAATTGGAGTCAGGGTTGGTGTAAGCTTGAAAACTGCACGTGCAGGGGTTGGCAACTGAAATAATTGTAGTTTTCTTTTCTCGAGAGCGTAATTTGAGTTTTCTTGGTGTAAGCTACACGTGCAGGGGTTGGTGTAAGCTTGGTGTAAGCTTGAGTTTTCTTGTCTCGAGAGTGTAATTTGAGCTGCACATGTAGTGAATGAGTGATTTTGAGGGTTGGCAACTGAAATAATTGCAAGTGAAGAGGTGTGACAACCCCGATCCGTAATTAAATACTAATCCGTAATTAAGAATGACTAATAAGTATTTAAGATGAAATTGTGAGTTAATTGTGCATCTTATGTGTTATTTGTGTTTCTATCTGTCTGTTGTAGGAATATCTGTCTGAAATTCTGTTTTGTAATGAAAATTGAAGGTCATATCGACATTCAAACATGAAATTGACTAAGTCAATATGTTATTTGGGATTTTTAGAATTTTACAGTAAGTATAATTAGAAATTGATTCTGAATCAAATAATTAGAATAAATTAATTAATTTGATTTAGATTAATGAGTTTAATGGCACTTAATTAGCTTAAGCTAAATGATCCTATATAAGGCTAATATAACTTCTAGACTTCACATTTTCTTCATTATCTTTGATGTCAAAACGTGTGTGAGAGAGAGAGAGAGAGAGAGTGAGAGAGGAAGAGATTGAGATCAAAGAAGAGAAAAAGAAGAATTGCCAAAGAGATTGAAGAGAATTGGAGGAATTATTCAAGAAATTGCTTGAATTCAAGGGATTAAGGACTCTAGGTAAGAATTTAACTCTCACAATACGAGCTTAAATTAATTTGCATGTGAATTCAAGAGAATTTAGGAATTAACTACATGAATTGGACTAAGGATGATGGAATAGTAGACAATTCATGCATCCATGCATATTTCATCACATTTTGAGATCATTTTCCAAGAACTCTTACATGCATGTAATTATTTAAGCTTGTTTTGGAAATTCATTATGTTTCATACCATTTTATCCTAAATGTTTATGTTTTGGAAGTTGAGAATTTGAATCAGTACATACATGTATATACGATGAAGTTCAAAGTATAATTTTGAAGGATTGACATGGTTTTGGGCCTCGATTTTGCGACTTGATCTTTCATTCATGATTTTAAATGAGTTTCTAAGTGTTTTCTTAAGTTTTGTCACAGAAGAATGTATGCATGTAATTATTTAAGCTTTGTTTTGGAAATTCATTATGTTTCATACCATTTTATCCTAAATGTTTATGTTTTGGAAGTTGTGAATTTGAATCAGTACATACATGTATATACGATGAAGTTCAAAGTATAATTTTGAAGGATTGACATGGTTTTGGGCCTCGATTTTGTGACTTGATCTTTAATTCTTGATTTTATGAGTTTCTAAGTGTTTTCCTAAGTTTTGTCCCAAAAGAATGTGATTTGGTGCAAAAAGATTGAATTTTGAACTTGGAGAGCAAATCTAGAAATTTCAGAGTTCGCAGGGTTCGTTCAAGCGGCGAATTCTTCGCTCGAGCGTACTTTGCTAACTCTCAGAAATTTTGTAGATAGTGAAGTTGGCTCGAGCGACCAAGCTTCACTCGATCGAACTCACCTTTGTTAGGATCATGGCTAAAACGACCAAAAAGTTGGCTCGTGCGTAAAATGCGAGCTCTCAGTACTTTTGCAGACTAAGGAATCTGCTCGAGCGACCAAAGTTTTGCTCGAGTGAACTACCCTATTTTCTGAAATTTTGCCAAGTGTTCCAAAGTGCATAATTGCATCCTCATTCCATCTTAGGCATTCTTAAGCCATGGTTTAGGCCACAATAATGAGGAAATGAATTAGAAACACACTAAGAAAAAAATATAATAAGTCAAGTGTTCTCAGAGTTTGTGTTTCAGTATGTATCTGTCATGTGTTTGTGTAGGTCATGTGCCATTGTCTGTCTAACATGTCTGACATGATTTGTTTCTGGAGCTATTTGTGAGTAACAACTCTGTAAAGATTTGTTTACTTATATGTATTTTCTGATAATATATAGCGATCCCGGTTGTCCCTTTACTGTTCAGTTATATTCCGGACTTGGTTCCGTGGAGTTGGTAGTTGTATCTATCTTGTTGTTGTCCTTTAAATCCATTTGTTTGAGTTTTAGGATGTGTTGGGCTTGGTTGTTATAGGTTGGTAGAGCTTTGGCTCCCATTGTTGTTGCCCAGTTTTTGAATGGTCCACTTGAGCGGGTCATTTTGCGCTCGAGAGGGGTTTACACCCTTCCAGCATTTCGTATCCCTGCAAAATTTCTGCAGGTGTGTTTTCTACACTCGAGCGGGTTTCTTGCGCTCGAGTGGGTAGCGCTTGACCGGGCTTGTTGGCGCTCGAGCGGGTAGTTCTTTTCTGAAAAAGTTCTAAGAGGTGAAAATCTACGCTCGAGCGGACTGGTTCTTCGCGCTCGAGCGGATGTGTTTTGCTTTTGTTTCTTGGCACTCGAGTGGGCCTCCTTGCGCTCGAGCGTGTCCAGGTTTTTGTTCTTAACGCTCGAGCATTCTATTCTCCGCTCGAGCGGGAATGTCGTATATCAGTTGGCAGCTGGGCGTTTTAAAATCACTTTTTTACATTCTCTCTCTCTCTTACTTTCTAAAAACACTTTTTGAGAGCTTCTCTCTCTAGGATCTCCCTTCTCTCTAGGGTTTGATCTAGTTAGAGTGTCCCCCTATCCTTCGGCCTTTGTAAAAAGGGTGTTGATCGTCGAGGGCTTCATTTTGATCCGTGAATCTTGGTATTTGGAGCATTTTCGTTTTCTTCAACTTCCTCGTTTGAGCTCTAACTTCGAGGTAGGGATATCCTATTCCATCTTATGAGCTTTGTCTTTGAATTTTGGTATTTTGATATGTTGGGGGTTGTTGGGTGATTTCGAGAAAGTTTGAGGTCATTGGGTAATTTTCAAAAGAGGGGTTTTCAAAGTTTAAAACCTTTAAGTATGTAATACATTGGAAAATGGACTTGATGTCGGGATTATTGATGAAAATTGAACCTTAGGGTTGGTGTTGTAATTATGGGAAAAAGCCCTAATTGTGGATAAATTAATTTGTGAAATTAATTTTGAGAAATGAGAAATGAGAAATTGAATTGAAAATGTTGAGACTGGGAATGTGTGGGATTAAAGGGTGTAGTTGGATCATTTATCACTCACCTAGTTGAAATGTTGATATTGTATCCATTTGGTGCATTTATTTTCTGTTTAGAAATAACTGTTTTGGGCTATCGGTGGAGGATAGTCTTGATTGTTGTAGACAATGCATGATGATTAAGCAAACTAAAACTAATCAATTGAGTAAGTCATTGAATATGGTGGTTGGTACAATACAACACTAAAATGTGTATTGATTGATTGAATTTGTATATGATAATTGTTTCTATACATTGTATTGTGTGGGAAAAGATGGGGGATGTACTCCACGGTTTATTGGAAGATGGGGGATGGACCTCTAAACCAGATTTCGTGTGACATTGATACAGCACTACAATGTGTATCAAGTGTGGATTATGGAAATGTTTGAATTGATTTGATACAGCACTAAAATGTATATCGTTATCAATTGTGAAGTATAGAAGTATTTCTATGTTATATTGATACAGCACCAAAATGTGTATCCTTCGTGAAGGACGGAAGTGGTTTATGTGTTATTGATACAGCATCAAAATGTGTATCCGTCATGAATTCCAAAAGTGTTTTAAAGATGGGTCATAATTTCATTAAGTTATTTGGCTAGGTTCTGAGCCTTGTTTTCAAACTCAAAGATGAAAGGAAGTGAGAAGTGAAATGTAACATGGACTTGAATGTCATGAAACTGTGATGTGTTATAAGTGGGAATATCAGTGTGGGCCATCTATCGAATGCTGTTATTTTTGTCATTGTTCATAGTTGGTTTAGTATATTTCTACTGGGCTGTGGCTCACCTTATATGGGACATCATTTTCAGGTATATGTAGCATGCCACCTCCAAGGACATAGCTTGGGAGGCTAGAGGCAGACAGATTGCTTTTGTTGTTTGCTTTTTTTTGATGTATTACATGTAAATTCAAGCCAAGGGCTTAATATGTATTGAGTTAGCACTATTTTTTTTTGTAACCAAGTGTTAACTTGGAAAGCTGTAAGCCCATAGGGCATTTGCTTTTGTTGTTAACATGTAATACTTTTGTAAGAACTACTCTGATTAATGGAAAGATGGTTATTTTCTTATATCATTGCATGTCTAAAATGATGGGTTTTACGTATTATTTTGAGGGCGTTACATAATAAGTTATACTTTGTTTTCTGAAACGATATTTTTTGAATGAATAAATGATTGTCCAATTTATGAAATGCAATCGTGGCATCCTTAGCATCTATTATTTGATATCTGATATTTGATATATGTGATCAGTTTACCTAGTACCAGGGATCTATGTAGGTTCCAATCAAGGAACTATCTGTCAAACCTATATGGTCATCTTTGACAATTATGCATAATCATCTATTTGATCTGCTCTGTATATGGGTCTTATATGACCATTTGCTTTGTTAACTAATGGATGTACCACGTATAACTGTTTACAAATTTGAATATGTATAAGAATCTGTTTCTGATCTGAATTCTGATTTCTAAATCTGTTATGGACATCATTCAACAAAACCTTTACTCTATTGTTATTCACTAGGCTCCAGCTCATTACTTATTATTATATACATAGGTGATCAAGCGCGTGAATAGGCTTGAGACTTCTAATTTGGATCTTTTTGTGTCAGCCAACCAATGCGCCTCCCTAGGAGGTTTCGAAATAGTGATGTGGACAAGCCTTTTGTGACCAAGTTCTAAGTTTATTTTCTCTTGTTTGGATTACTTTTGTTTACTCTATAGTTAGGACTAAGTCCCTTTTGTTCTATCTGTACATGTGATGACATAAGGCTGAGTATAATGTATGAATATGAAGTTTTAAATTTTCTGTCTCATATAAGTCTACACAACTCTATGGACATTGTATTTTGATATTTGCTTCTGCTAGCCCCTTATTTTGCTAATTTGTCTTAGAGGCCTTTGGTAATCTTAGGATTACTGGTCGGTTACGATGCTAAACCTATGGAGGTGGGTTTGGGTCATGATAGGTGGTCACGTGCGGGAGAAGTGCAACATGTGCGGAATTAGGTGCCATACGTGCGGTGAGGAGGTGAGTTCGAAGAGTTTCATTATGAAATAACCGCATGTGCAAGGGTGAGTGCTGAACGTGTGGGAACAGCTGGAAGCCCAATTTTTTTTTTCCTTTTCTTTCCTTTGGTTGAGTACCCATCTCATTTCTATCATTTCTCTCTCTCTCTCTCTCTCTCTCTCTCTCTCTTTTTAACTCATTTCTCTCTCTTCTCTCTTCATTCACTCTCATTAAACTTCATTTAATCCTTGATTTCTTCAAATCCATTGATGATTTGACCCAAATTCCTTCATCAATTTTGGAGAGCTCAGTAAGGGTTACATCTTGTGTGATGGAGATCGGATTTAGACATTGTTGATTTTGAGGGTTTTTTCTCTTCTCTTCTCCATAACTTGAGGTAGGGGTTTCTTAGAGTTATATATATGATTTTTAGCATGTCTTTGTCTTTTGATAGGATTATGGGGTTGGAAGTTTGGAAATTTGGGATATTGAGTTTTGGTACGTTGAAAAGTGTTTTCTCTCATGAATTTGTCTAAATTGATTTATTTTATGAGTATATAAGCCTCTTGGAAATCTATTGTCATGACCCAAACTCACCCTTGTAGATTTAGCGTCGTAACTGGCCAGTAATCCTTGAATTAGCCAAGGCCTCTGAACTGAATAACGTACAGTTAGGGGCTGCGGAAGCAAATATATAAAATATACGTAGTTCATTGAGCTGTGTTGACATACATGAGGCAGATAGTTTCAAGCTTTGTATAATATATATATATATATATATTATGTCATGTCTTCATAAAACATGCAACACCGTACAAGTATTATCAAAAGGGACTCAACCCAGTATACGGCTAAACAAAACGAAACTAAACATAGTCATTCTTAACATGATACACAAAACAAACTCTTAGCATGGTCCACAAAACTTGACTTCTATAAATTGGAACCTCCCCGGGAGGCACAGTGGCTGGCTGACTCCAAAACCCTCTAGGCAACAGTTTAGGCCTGGTCACGCGCTTGCTCACCTACATACATAATATAAAAAGTGAACGAAAACCCAGTGAATAATAATATAAGTAAAAGGTTAAATGAATGATGTCCCATAACAAATTAGTAAATAGAAACAGATTCATTTTCATAGCCTTAATCGAATCATACAGAAATCAGAATTCATGCTTAGCAGTTGGTACATCCAGTAGTGCTAACAGATCAAATACAGAGCATTAAGGGTCATTCTTGTCAATTCCTTAAAGGAACCTTCGGTACTGGGAACGAATAATTTATCAGTTCCATAAAAGAACCTCTAGTACTGGGAATAGATAACTTGTCAGTTCCATGAAGGAACCTCCAGCATTGGGAACGGATAACTTGTCAGTTCCATAAAGGAACCTCCAGTACTGGGAACGGATAACTTGTCAGTTCCCTAAAGGAACCTCCAGTACTGGGAACAGATAACTTGTTAGTTCTCTAAAGGAACCTCCAGTACCGGGTACAGATAACAATCTTGAGCCACATAATTGTTGCCATGAATACTTTCCATGTATAGACAATCATTCATTGATACAGAACATAGCATCTCAGAGTTCCATAAAGGAACCTCCAGTACTGGGAACGGATAACTTGTTAGTTCCCTAAAGGAACCTCCAGTACTAGGAACAGATAACTTGTTAGTTCTCTAAAGGAACCTCCAGTACCGGGTACAGATAACAATCTTGAGCCACATAATTGTTGCCATGAATACTTTCCATGTATAGACAATCATTCATTGATACAGAACATAGCATCTCAGAAAATAGATCATTTCATATCATCAGAAAATAATTATAGTTAAACATAACGTTACAAAGTTATTGCTCACAGTTGGCTCCAAAGCAAACAGATAGAGTAAGCAAATAAGATATCTTGTGGTGCGTGACCTACACAGATACAGAATGAATATACATATTGAAACACACATTCGGATAGTACTTAACTTATTCACTTTGTTCTTCATGTGTTTCTAAGTCTTATCCTTATTATTGTATCTTAATGAGGATGCAATGAGGATGCTAACATGCCCTTGATCACATTTAACAAAGCTTGCTGAAAACAGGAGTCTCGCTCGAGCGCAACTTCCTTTGCTCGATCGAACATGCAAAATGTAAGTGGTCGCTACTGGTTGTGTGATTTTCACGCTCGACAGACGATCGACGGTCGCTCGAGCGTGAGACTAAGGTCTTCGCTCGAGTGCAACTTTTGTCACTCGAGTGTTCTGCAAAACATGTAAACTTCTGGAAGCATGCATTTTATGCTCGAGCCGCCTTTTGGTCACTCGAGCGGGGGTGCAAAACACAGAGGGGTCACTCGAGCGCAAGTTCTGTCGCTCGAGTGGAGAAGCAGAATCTGGAATTTCCAGATTGCTGTACATGATGCAAATTTCAAATTCAAAGCCTCAAAACTCATCATTTGGACCCAAAAGTTGAGAAAACGATTGGAAACTTGTAAAACATCATGGATTAAGAATCAATACTCAAAATCAAAGCCCAAAAGTAAGTGGATTCTTCGAATTTAAACGTGAATTATGTGTATACATACCATGCATGTATTGACTTGGGTTCAAAACTTCCAAAATATAATCAAATGAGGTCCAATGGTGAAAAATGTTGTGAATTAGTAAAACCATGCTATAATTGCCACATGCAAGAGAGAAAAGCTTCGACAACAATTTCCAAACTCCATGAAATGTACATGCATGCATGAGATTCTCTTCTTTTCTACTTCCTAGTTCAATTCTTACTTAACTTAGCTTACTTCTCTAGAATTCATGTATGGAATAACTTAAACTCAAACCTAAATGTTGAATTCTTACCTTAGATGTCTAATTTTGCTCTAGAATGCTAATTCTTTGAGCTTGAAGGCCAAATGTCTAAGGTTCCTCCCAAATGCTAGCAATTCTTTGCTTAATTTCAACTTTCTTCTCTTCTCTCTCTCTCTCTCACGTTAGTTTGTTGTGTAGGTTCAAAGACGTGATGAAGAAAAAGATAAATGGTGGCATAAAGGAGCCTTATATGGGTTTAATTAAGAAGACTTAAATAAACTTGGCTTAAATTAAGCAAATGGATCTTATTTATTCTAATTAATTCGTTCCGAATCGAATTTCAATTAAACCTACCATAAAATTCTAAAAATTCCAACGAACACATATACCAAGTCAATTTCGTGATTGGATGCCGATAAGGCCTTTAATTTGCATAACAAAATAGCAACACAAACAGATATTCCTACCGCCGACGGATATAAACACAAATAATGCACATGCACATGCAATTAATTCAGAATTTTCCCTTAATTAGTTATTAGGCATAATTAATCATGGTTAATCGGCTTATCATAGGTCAAGGTTGTTACATCTATTGAGTTTTGGTATGTTGAAAAGTGTTTTCTCTCATGAATTTGTCCAAATTGATTTATTTTATGAGTATATGAGCCTCTTGGAAATCTATTTATAAATGATTTTTTTTAAAAATTTTATATATAAGAAAAATTCTTTTTGGAAAGAAAATCTTAGATTTTGGAGATTTGGGAAAAAAGTTGATTTTGAGAAAAACTCATGAGAGTATGGGAAATTGTAACGCCCTCAAAATAAACCCATAAACCACACAATCTTAACATGCTTAGACATAAGAGAATAAAGCATAATTTCATTCATCAGAGTGTTCATTACAAAAGGTATTACATGTTGACAACAAAAGTAAATGCTCTATAGGCTTACAACTTTCCAAGTCAACACTTGGTTACAAAAAGAGAGTATTAACTCTACACAAGATAAGCCCTTGGCTTGATATACATGTAATACAACAAAAGATAAACAAAAGAGTCTTCAACTCCCACAACTATCCAAGCTAAGATCTCAGAGGTGGCATAATACCTGAACCTGAAAATAATAATAAACAACAACCAACATCCACGGACACATGTCCGGATCACTGTACAACAAGGGTAAACCCGGGATCGCTATAAATAACTAATGTTGAACTCACACAAATCAATTCATAATCCATTTCAATTACATGACAAATGTGTCCATGTTTTATTCCATTTTTCATTTCTTATCCAATTCTCAATTCATAACTATGGCTCAGAACCTGGCCAAACAATTTAATGAGACTATCGCCCATATCAACAATACTTTCATAATTCACAATAGATACACATATTTGCTGTATCAATAACACATTCAAACACTTCCATACTTCACAATAGATACACATATTTGCTGTATCAGCACTTCAATAGATACACATATTTGCTGTATCAATGGAGTCCATCCTCTATCTCCTTCCAAATAACATCCGGTTTAGGAGTCCATCCCCTATCTCCTCATAAACCGTGGAGTACATCCCCTATCTCCTCCCACACAACATAATGTATATAAATACATATCATATACATGAGCAAGCAATTAATACTTAAAATTGATGTATTATTCCAATCGTCATATTCAATTGATTAGTTTTAGTTCGCCTAATTATCATGCATTGTCTACAACAATCAAGACTATCCTCCACCGATAGCCCAAAGTAGTTATTTCTAAACGGATAATAAATGCCTCAACAGATATATAATCGACATTTTCAAAAGTGAGCGATTAATAAAATCCAACTCCACCATTCTATCTCATATTATGCCAATTTCATCATTCCCAACTCAATTTCATATTTCCATAACATTTTCAAATTAATTATATAATTTAATTCATAACAAAAATTAGGGCTTTCTCCCATTTTCTCAACTTTGACCCAAAGGATCAAATATCGACAACAACATTAATAAACACATTTCTAGACGCAAATACACTTCTATAGGGATCAAAATACAAAACCCCTCTTTATACATTTTGAAACCCTAACACCCAAAATCACCCAACCTCAACATTAACTCAAAATGACTAAAAGTTTAAGCCAAAGATCATAATAATGAGTAGTTATCCCTATCTCAAATACGGAGGTCAAATGAAGAAGATGTAGAAATCTCGAAATGCTCCAAATCAAGAAATTTTCGGATCAAAGTGAAGCCCACGCCAGGCACAACACTTTTTACAAAGGGACAAAGGTGAGAGATCACTCTAACTAGATCAATACCTAGAGAGACGTTGGGTTTTAGAGAGGGAAGCTCTCCAATATAGGTTTTGAAAAGTTAGAGAGAGAAAGGAAATCAAAAAGTGATCCAAAAAGTCACTTTTCGGATTGAAATAATGCACTCCCCGCTCGAGCGTGGAACGCCCCGCTCGAGCGTGAGACACAGACTCATGCTCGAGCTTCAAAAGCCCCGCTCGAGCGTCGATTGCACACTTCCAGAAGTTTTGCAGACGATGGTCCCCGCTCAAGCGCCAAACTCCCCGCTCGAGCGGAGGAACAAAATCAAAGGGTTACGCTCGAGCTTCAAAACTCCCACTCGAGCGTACGAAGACCTGCAGAGAAAAATACTAGGAGATGGAAATTCACGCTCGAGCGTCCAAACTCCCGCTCGAGCAGAGAAGCAACAACAAAGGGCCCGCTCGAGCGTCAAAAGCGCCGCTTGAGCGTGAAGGCCAAGATTTGGGCATCAACTTTTGATTTCTAACACAACCAACCAGTTTCAAACTTGCCCAACATAACCCAAGACTCAAATATAAAGAGTAAAGGATGAAAATGAGAATAAGACAACAACATAACCACGGAACCAAGTCCGGAATACAAAGAATAAAGGAAGGGAATACCGGGATCGCTATAGAAATTGTAGAGAAAGATAAAGAAAAATATTTTGTATGTTATTTTGTTAAATCATCTATGAAATGGATAAGTGTTTGTTGAGAAATTACCATGGATAGTATGTTGAGAATACTTGGACCATGGGAATTAGATAATTGTGTGAATTGTGAATTTGGATTGTGTCATATGTCACATGGATGTGGATATTGATTATCACTTGAAAACATTGAGAGATGTGGATGATTGTATTACATTGAGGAATAAGTGTTAAGAATTATGGAATTTTGTATAATTGCATTTGCATACATTTACTTCCATAGCTTTGAATATTGATTATTACAGTTATGTTTTGAAAATGGAGCTATTATTTTGATAAAACAATTGATGATCTTGAAAGGTTTTGGGGTAAATACGTTTGGTAAGTCTGGATAAAGGGTATAGTTTGGTAATGTTTAAGTTGGCCTGAGTGCCTAGGGTGAAAGATCGAAAACACGCACGAAATGGATACCACGTGCCTTCAAATTAGGAGCCGGTAAATTGGGGATTGATAGTGGTTGTTATGCCTACTTGCAGACAGTAGCCTAGGGATTACCTGAGTCATATTTACCATACTGTTTGTGTATTTTTAATTTTACTGAGATAATGTAATTTGAAACATGTGGTTTCAAAACGAATAAAGATATGGATTTTGAAGCATGGCATTGCATATAATTCATGTTATAAAACTGCTTAAAACATATATACTTTATTAAGATCTTCCTACAGGGTTTTGAACTCACCCCCGGTGGATTTGTGTAAGTAAAGATAGAGTGATAACGCTTAACCAAAGGCGTGGGAAGTGATTTGAGAGCACGAGACTTTTTTTTTGAAATTATGATTTAAGTGTGGAGTTGTGATTTAAGTGTAGAATTGTGAGTTAAGTTTTGAAAAGAGAAAATTTGTTTAGTTATGACTTTTGAAAAGTGTTTTGAAAAGAGTTTTTGAATTTTAAATTTTGAAAAGAGTTTTGAGTTTCGAAAAGAATTTTGAGTTTTGAGTTTTTGGATTTTGAGTTGTATTTTGAAAATTTTTGGATTAATTTTTTTAAAATATTAAAAAATGTTTAAGAAAATTTTATTTTTTATTTTAAATATATAATTTTTATTTAAATTTTTTATTTTAAATATTTTATTTTATTTTGTAAATATTTTAAATTCAAAACACAATTCCATACTTAAATCGTAACCAAATATATAATTTAAAACTCAATTTATTTATTTATTTATTTTTTTTTGGTACAACAGAAATAAAACAGAAACTAGGCTCTTTCACTAGAGAGCCCAACCATATTAGTTACCAAGCAGCTCCTAGTTTCAAATGGTGGTTCCTTTACCACCAATATCTCTTCAGGTTGGGCAGCTCCCAGCTTAGCTAGAGCATCTTCACACAAGTTCCCTTCCTTGAACACATGTTGGATGGTGCATTCACATCAAGATGATCTTGGCATCCTCCAACAACTCTTTGAATGGGAATTTGTCGGTTGTATCTTCTCCCATCAGTTGCACCACTTGCTGAGCATCAAATTCAATGATCACTCGATGCATTCCTTGTTGCAACAGCACTGTCAAGCCCTTGTAAAGAGCCCACAACTCTGTCTCCAAGCTCGTGCCACTATCCATCTTGCCATAATATCCACATATCCAGCTGCCCCTTTCATCTCTAAAGACTCCTTCAAAGCCTCCTCCAACTCCCACAGTTCTGCTACCATCAATGTTCAGCTTAATTTTCCCTGCAAGTGGAAGAACCCAATTAATCAATCTAAGTACAGGCCTTGGATGTGATTGAAACATTAAAAGCGAAGTCTATATCTTTAGAGTAATCAAAAATAAATTTGGTGCTCTCCTGAGGAAGAGGTGAAGCATCATCAAATATAACTAAATCCCTATTTTTCCAGATTCTCCAAAGAGTCACAATGAACACAGTAGACCAAGTGGCATGAGTATTAAAAAGATGTTTATTTTTGGAGTTTGAAAAAACCCAATCTTGCCAATTCTGCCTAATCATCCTCATGTACCACTGTCTACCACATAAAGCCAGCCACACCTCTTTGGCTTTATAGCAATCTTTGAACATATGTTGTAGGTCCTCCACCTCACAACAGCTAGAACAGGTTGGGTCAGGGGTGAGACCCCTTTTCATTCTCAGATGGTTTGTAAGTAGCTTTCCTTGGAAGACCAACCACATAAAACATTTAAGTTTTTGAGGTAGTCTCAATTTCCAAAGCCAGCTCCAACTTCCTTAACACCTCCAACTTCCAAAGCCACAAGAAATTCACCACACTGAGTGCCTTTCCAATTGGGACTATTTGGGTTATTGTTAGAAGGATGTGAAGTATTCAAAATGATAGAGGTAATATTAGGAGGGAACATTAAAGAAAGTCTGACAACATCCCATTCACCATGATCAGTAACAAACTCAGCCACAGAACTAGAACCCTCAGTAGTTGTATGGTTGGTTTGGTGTGTGTTGGGCATTACATCCGCAAAGGATTGATCCCCACACCACCAATCCTTCCAAATATCTACCAAAGCACCATTGCCCAATTTCCACTTCACCCATTTTCTAAGGGTATGCCTAGTTTGGAGAATGCTTCTCCACACAAAGGAAGCGCACTTCCCTTTAGGCCAAGTAAAGAATTGAAAGTTCCTCAAATACTTGCAACTGAGAATAGTGCACCACAAACTATCACCTTTATTCAAAAGTTTCCAACCCAGTTTAGTTAGAAGAGCCAGGTTTTGATCCCTGGCTTTTTTGATACCAAGTCCACTAGCATTTTTTGACTGGCAAACTTTATCCCAATTCACCAAGTGAATTTTCTTTCTCTCAAGGGTATCCCCCCACAAAAAGTTTCTATTAAGCTTATCAATCTCATCACACACTTTCTTCGGCAAAGCATTAGTTTGCATAGTATAAGTAGGGATAATAGAGCTCATAGCTTGAATAAGAGTAGTCCTGGTAGCCACCGAGAGTACTTTAGTTTTCCACCCAGCCAAACTCTTTTGCATTCTTTCAAGGATATGGTTAAAATGCCCTCTTGTGACTCTCCCATGCATAAGAGGGACCCCCAGATACTTCCCTAAGTCAGAAGTTAGGGGGATACCACACTTAGCACTCAAGTCCCTAGCCATCCTCCTATCAACATTGGAGGACACAAAACACCTTAGATTTTTGGGCATTGAACTTAAGCCCCGAAATTACACAAAATTCTTCCAAAGTGATCTTAATGGAATTACAAGTTCTCATACCAGCTTTTTGAAACAGCATTAAATCATTTGCAAAAAATAGATGCGTTAGGCATGGACCCCCTCTAGACGTTTGGATGCCTTTCCATTTATTTTTTACAGCTTTCGTACTGATCATGTTGGAAAGTCTTTCCATGCACAAAACAAACATGTAGGGAGATAGAGGATCTCCCTGCCTTAGCCCTTTCTCAGGTTTGAATTCCTCCAAAGGCTCCCCATTCCAAAGGATAGCAGTGCTCACAGTGGTCACGCAATACATAATCATGTCAATTAGATTCTTATCAAACCCAAATTCATTGAGAGTTTGTTCCAAGAAGGCCCAAGAGATGTTATCATAAGCCTTTTCCAAATCAATTTTGAGAATCATACCTCCCACTTTCCCTTTCTCAGAGTTTAGAGTGTGAATAATTTCCCGAGAGATGATAATATTATCATTAGTAGATCGACCAGGAACAAAGCTACATTGGTTAGGCCTCACAAGATGGCACAGAAAGGGATAGATTCTGCTAACTAAAATTTTGGCTATGATTTTGTAAGTAACATTGCACAAACTGATTGGTTTAAATTGCTTAATAGTCTCAGGGTTGTCCAGTTTTGGGATTAGAGCAACCAGGGTTCTATTGATGGTAGAGGGTATGGTGTGGTTAACAAAACAATTTTTAATAAACTCACACACAGCAAGCCCAATCACCTTCCAATAAGTATGATATAAAATGGCCTGAAAGCCATCTCGACCCAGGGCTTTGAAAGCCTTGATATTGTTAACGGCCTTCCAAACCTCCTCATCAGTCACATTGAGCATAAGCTTACTGTTGTCCTCATTACTAAGGGTGTGACTGGCCAAGTTATTCCAGTGGCTCAAAGTGTGGTTAGAACTCAGAGAGAATAGGTTAATAAAGTAATTAGTCACCATCAGTTTCAAATCAGTAGGTCTTTTAACCCAAACACCATCCTCCCCTCTTAACACATCAATCTTCCTTTTCCTCCTCTTAGTCAAGGTGAAGAGGTAAAAGAATTTAGTGTTTCTATCACCCTGAGTGATCCACTTAGATCTTGACTTCTGAAACCAGAGAAATTCCTCTTGGTAGAGGACTCTATTATACTGATCAACAAGATCCATTTCCAACACATGAAGGTTATGGGAATGGATGGTTGCTTGGGATTTTTGAATGCCTTCAATTCTCCCAAGTAGCAATCTTTTTCGCCAAAGATATAGCCAAAAACCTCTTTATTCCAAAGACTAGCCTTGCGAGCTAGATTATCAAGATTAGCTAATAAAGGGTCTTGATTATTTATCCAATTATCCTCCACCATTGCTTGAAACTCTTCACGAGAGATCCACGCAACCTTAAACTTAAAAAGCTTACAAGAAAGATTATAAGGGGACTTACCTTGGGTAAAAACCATCAGTGGGGAATGGTCAGAGTAGGTACGTGAAAGATTATGAACCAGTCCCTCAGGAAAGCTAGTTCGCCATTCACTGTTACACATAGCTCGGTCCAACCTTACCATTGTGTTGGCCCAGCCTTTTCGGTTGTTAGTCCAGGTCAACTTCGATCCAGAACATCCCAGGTCCATAATACTATAACGGTTTATCCTACCAGCAAAAGTTTTAGTTCTTCTATGATCTTGGCTACTATGGGGGTTACCTGCCAGGCTTCTCTTTTCCTCTTGGCTAGCTAAATCATTGACGTTACTGGCTACCACCCACGATTCAGAGGTGTTTTGAGCAATGTTCTCCAATCTTTCCCACAGTTCCTCTCTCTTGCTGCTCACAGGACTGGCATAGAGGGCTGAAAGAAGCCACTCAGGGTACTCTTGTGTAACAATCTTAGCTGTTATGAGTTGCGAATTGGCCTCAGTGACCCGTACAGTAACAGAGTTTGGGTTCCAGAGCATCTAGATACCACTACTTCGGCCTATAGGGTCAACATGTGCTGAAGTTGTGAATCCCATTTGGTTGAAGAACATCCCCATTGAAGCTAATTCAACTTTAGTTTCCATAAGAACCAGTAGATCTGGTTTATGAATCTGTACTAACTCACGCAAATTCCTTTTGAATTTCTTATTTCCAGCACCCCTACAATTCCAGATAAGCAAATCCATGTGAGTATTGGTGAGGTTAGGTAATGGGTCCTAGTCATCAATCCCTAGATACCCCTTTGCTCTCTTGAGGTTGTCCTCCATCGATTGAGTTGCCATTACGAATATCATATGCCTTTCCTGACCCATTTTTATCTGTCTCCATGGTTGGATCTTCAATTTTATTTTCTCGATCCACCCGTCTGAGGCGATATGGTGAAACGCTTCTTTCTCTGGAGTTAAGTACACTGTGACTTTATTCTGATTCACTACGTAATGCTCCATTGGGTAGTTCTCGCCTTCTGCTTCCATTTTTGTTCGGAGGCACTCTGGTTTTAAGAGGAGGTTTGGTCTGTAATAGAGGTAGAGTAACAGTGGTGGTGGGTGTGGAGGTGACTGTGGTATTGGTTATGGGCAATATGGACATTAGTGTATGAATCATACCAGTACTGTCAGAGCTCTGATGACGTGCTTGGGGGGTCTAAAGCTCTGGCTTTCCTAGTCTGATTTCTACATCGGCTTTGTCCTTAGCATTTACAGCTAGTCCACTTCATATATCTCTCCTCTCATTTGGGCTTACATGGGCCTTATACTTAAATCCCTTTTTTTTACTGCTACTTGTTTGGCTCTGCTCTCTAATTCTTTGTAGCTAGGCTTCAGACTCTTGGTTCTCTCTTAGTAATTCAAATCGATTACCCGATTGGGCTTTGTTCCCTCTGGTAGTCACTTGGCCTTTAGGTTTCTTTTTATGGTTTGTAACTTGCATCCAAGGCCCATAGGTAGTCTTGCCTGCTCCAGTATCTTCTAATAGTGGATCTGTGTTTGGGCTATGACTTGTTTGGTCCACCTGCATCCCTGTAGCTTCCTCACTGTGGTTCTGAGACTGTTTCTCCACCGGCAGCGGTTGCGAGCGATCGCTACAGATCTCTTTCCGATGATCTACCCTGCCACAATAAAAACAAAGTGAATGAAGATGGTCATATTCAACTCCATAGGTATACTTACCGATAGTAACGTGTGAAATTGCCGTAGATCAATTTCAACGCAGACTCGAGCATACTTCCCTCGAGCTGCCATGGCGGTGTTGATGTCAACCTTTAGTGGGCTTCCCAGAGACTTAGCTATGTGGTATAATTCTTTTTCTTTGTAGTATTCTATGGGTAGATTGGGGAAACGAACCCAAATCACTGTTGTGTCCTCCTCAGCATCATCAGATTTAAAATCTTGTTGTCATTTTCTCAAAGTAACATAATGGTCCCTTACAATCCACGAGCCACTAGTGTAAACCTTTGTGTAATCATCCATCATGTCAAATTTCACTACGAAAAACCCATTCCCAATGTCCAGAGCTTCAAAATCTGCTTGGAGGCTCCAAATTTTTTGTCATTTTTTCCATGAATAGTTTGTATCCTATGGTTTTCCCAAGTAGCCTCACAATCAAGCAGTTCTTCCACGGTTCCCTGACCTTTTTCAGAAGTGTCGCGGGGAGTTTGATATTGGGGATTTCGCCATTTATTTTGCTGCCATCTTGCAACCCTTCAGCCATTGTTGTGTCTGTGGTGTTAGCTTTCTCATCAGAAGAGAGTTCTTCCACAACGCAATCGAAATTCTTTTCATTACCTACCTCATTAAACCTAGATCTGAGTAGAGCTTGTTTGAAAGATCGGTTTCCGTTGCTTCTAATAGTAGGATCCAAATAGTCTGTGCTAACCTTATCCTTACGGATCTGATTGTTCTCCTCCAGATCATCTTCAGCACAGTCTAGGTCAGATGCTTCTGTGTCTCGTTCATGTGCTTGCGGATGTGATTTAGTAATTGGATCATCCCCTGGATCCAAGGTGCTCTTGATTTTCTTTGTGCTTCAGATCAAGTGGTCTTTCTTCTCTGACGAACAACCATTCTCCGAACGTAATTCCCCGGAATGTGAGAGCTTAGTAACGGTCATATTTAAAAACTATTTTTAAAACTCATAACTAAACATGTAATTTGAAACTCCATACTACTTTCAAAACTCTACACTTAAATCGTAACCAAAATATTTAAAATAAAAATTATATATTTAAAAAAAATAATTTTTTAAATTTTTTAATATTAAAAAATATATTTAAAATATTTAAAATAAAATACAACACACAAATATAGGAAATATAGTATAATGCACATTAAAATAAATAAATATTTAAAATATAAAATATTTATCCTAAAAAAATAAAATTAAGAAATTTTTTAAATATTTTAAAAAAATAAATCCAAAAAATTTCAAAATACAACTCAAAACTCAAAATACAACAAAAAAGTCTTTTCAAAACTTATATTCAAATAAATTTTCTATTTTCAAAATTCAACTCAAAACTCATAACTCAAAACATGACCGCACACTCAAATCATGATTCTAAAAATAATTTTAAAAAATAAAACAATTTTTTTTAAAATATAGTTTTGAAAAGAGTTTAATTTTGAGTTTTGAATTAAATTTTGAATTGTATGTTTAATTCTGAGTTTTGAAAATAATTTTGAATTTGAGTTTTAAGTTGTATATTTAATTATGAATTTTTAAAAAAATATTTTAGTTATTTATTTATTTATTTGATTGAAATGATTTTAGTTATTTATTTATTTATTTGATTGAAATGATAATTTGAAAACACAACCAAATGGTACCTTAATTCCTCTCGAGTTTGGATCGTTGGCTGCACTTCCCTGCGGTCCTCCCTGCTACGCTTGCCAAAGCGACATCGTATTGGTTTTTTTTTTTTCTTCGCCTTCTTACTTTGCTTTTCAGCCCTTGTTTAATTGATTGGTTGTTCTCATCATCATCTTCAAAATCTCTGGTTGTTCTTTACAGAGAGTAGTTCCATTGAATACATGGATCCTAATATCAAACTTCAAGCTAGCTTACAACATGTTTCGCTGCTTAGACGGCACATTCAACCTTGATCTAGCACTTAGAAGGAAAGAAGGAAAAAAGAAAATATTTAGGAGGAAAAAATTTGAAGTAGATGCAAGAGTGCAAAGAGAAGAATAAAGGAAGAGGCATCACTGAAAAATTATTAGAAGGAAAGGGCAACCAAATTGATACCTGTGCAACTCGATCGGACTCATGAACTGTCACGATCCAACCACAGGGACTTAGGGCTAGAATCGCAACTTACTAATTAATTCTAATCTTAATAAATTAAGTGGCGCATGCGGAGGCAAAATGAAAGTAAGAAAAATTAAACGTAAAAATAATTTCCATTCTATTATTTTGATAAAAGAAAATACATCTATAGGGCTTTTACTTATTTATTTTATTATGCAGTGACCGGCTCTCGGTAAAAAAAAATAAAAGGAAGAAAAGGAAAAAAAACAAAATAATGGATCAACATTAATTCTTGTTCAGGTTCCACTACATGAGGTTACGGGTCTTCCTTATATCTCGTCACCTGAAAGGGTAACAGCTATAAGCACACAGCAGAGTGAGAAATATTATGCCGAGAGTATAGGGAACACAAAATAACCATGGATAGTTAGTTAGGCTAAAATATTTATATAACTCAATTTGAATAAACAAATTATTCAAAGTGGCAGAAACTGGAATACAGAAATTATGTAAATAAATAACTATAACCACGATACAGAACAAACCAGAACAGAGGTCACATGAGTGACAGTCAGAATAGAGGTCAATAGATCTATGACAAACAGAAGACCACAAAGTGGCCAAACAGAGGCCAATGGTTATTTAAGTTTCCTAAGGCGTAGGACTCCCGTGGTGGTACTTACAAAACATAATTGTTTATAAGGTCATAGTCAAATATTTTCAAAAATGTAAACAAACATATCCATGGGTTTCATTTTAAACAAATAGAGTTCAGAAACTAATCCACGTAATTGAAATATTAATATAATTTATAAAATATAGCTTGTATAAAATAAATTATGATAAACCAAAACATACGTAAAATATATTATGGTGACTCAAGGTATAATATAACTCACCTTAAGATTGAGTCTTACTAATTCCTTCCGATTTTCGTTAGTTTTCGGCCCTTCCATTGCTCTCTGTTTTTTTTTTTTTGCTGATTCTTTTTTTTTTTTTTTCTTCTTCTTCATTTTTCCGTTTGTACTCACTTCACAGCACCTCCCCCCTTTTTATACACATAACTTAGGTGATGACTCATCCTATCTAATTGCCCTAAGGTGATGTGTCACGACCCAAACCCGATACCCAAAGGCTCGGCGTCGTAATAAGATAAAAATAAAATAATTCGGATAATTCTGTAGTCACAACGCAAGCAGATAAATTAAACAAAATAATTGGGTACCAACTATTTATTTAAAAGGAAGCAAAACATAGTCATTTGAAGTTCATTATATTACAAGAGTCTGATAATAAAAGATAGAAATCTTAAAAACAAAACAAAACAACACAGCGATTCATTTTCTATCTTGATCCCGCTAAATCTCGTCACCTGAAAGGGGTAACAGCTATAAGCACATAGTAGAGTGAGAAATATTATACTGTGAGTGTAGGGCACAAAATAGCCATGGATATTTATTTAAGCTAAAACATTAAAATATTAACATAATTTGAGTTAAATGCTCAAATTAATTAAGTGCCAGAAACTGAAATAATTAACTATAACCACGGTACATAATGAAACAGAACAGGGGTCACAAAGTGACAATCACTACAGGGGTCAATGGATCCATGACAAACACGGAACCACAAAGTGGTCAAACAGGGGCCAATGGTTATTTAAGTCCCCCAAGGCGTGAGACTCCCGTGGTGGTACTTACAAAACATAATTGTTTATGAGGTTATAGTTAAATATTCTTTAAAATATACACAAGCATATCCATGAGTTTCATTTTTACAAATAGGGCTCAGAAAATAATCCAAGTAACTGAAAAACATAACTTTTATTAATATACTAATAAAACATAACTTTTATAAAATAAATTATGGTGAGTCAAAACATACGTAAACTATATTATGGTAACTCAAGACATATTTAAAACATATTATACTAGCTCAAGGTATAATACAACTCACCTCTAGTACAAATTTATCCCTACTTCTCGCACTTTCGAGCCTCACTTGCCCCGTTACACTCCTTACGTTCACTTTGTTTCTGTGCTACACCAACGCACTTCACTTCCCTATTTATACTTAAACAAGGTGTGAAGCCCAAGCAATAGTTGTATACGTGGCGGCATTCTCAATCCCCCACTAATTTACCCCTTTTACTTTGACCCTTTACTTTGACTCTTATCCTAATCCAGAGTCTTATCCCTTTTGTTTAACCCTTATCCTGTACCAACGTCTTGAGACTTGAATTATGGGTTTAAAGGGTTGCTATCTCTTTGGTAATTTGATGACTCCTAGAATTATATACGACTATAAGTTAGGTTCATGTCTAAAAACCTTACTACTCAACTATAAGTCACTACTTACCACTTACTAAAATATTTAACGTGTAGTGTTTCACAGCGTATTTCTTTAATAATCAAATTCCCAATTTATTATGCATTTATTTATTATTATTTGTTTAGTTATTATTCTTGTCATTGCATGTATATATATATATATTTGTTTATTATCATTTATTTATTTTTTTTTTGAATTCTATTTATTGTAATTTTAAAACATTCGGGTGTCACATTTCTCCCCCCCTTAAAAGAAGTTTGTCCCCAAACTTGACGTACCTTGGTTTTCGAAGAGGTGTGGGTATTTGGCTCGCATTTAGCTTTCAGTTTCCCACGTTGCTTCTTTGACACGATAGTTTCTCCATAAGACCTTTACGAGGGGTATAGTCTTATTTCGAAGGATCTGATCACGACGATCGAGAATCTGTACAGGTTGCTCTTCGTAAGAGAGATCTTCTTGAACTTCTAGGTTCTCATGATCAACAACATGCTCTGGATCTCGAAGATATCGACGAAGCATCGAAACGTGAAACACATTATGGATATTGTATAGTTCGGGTGGAAGCGCGAGACGATATGCCATAGGACCAATCCTCTCGAGTATCTCGAATGGGCCGATGTATCGTGGTCTTAACTTTCCTCGCTTTCCAAATCGGATAACCCCTCTTGTCGGTGAGATCTTAAGGAACACATGATCTCCCATTTGAAATTCTAAGTCTCGTCTCCGTGTATCTGCATAGCTTTTCTGGCAGCTCTGGGCAGTGCGAATTCGTCGTTGGATGAGTTGAATTTTATCGTTCGTTATTTGCACGATCTTGGGGCCTAATAATTTTCTATCTCCGACTTCCATCCAACACAGAGGTGATCGACATCTCCTTTCATACAGTGCCTCGTATGGTGCCATTCCAATACTTGCATGGTAGCTATTATTATACGCGAACTCCACTAATGGTAGATGATCATCCCAGTTACCTTTGAGGTCTAGTACACACAAACGCAACATATCTTCCAAGGTCTGGATCGTTCTTTTAGATTGCCCATCAGTTTGCGGGTGATAAGCCGTGCTAAACCTTAGGGTGGTTCCCAAAGCTTCTTGTAATTTGTTCCAAAAGTGAGACACGAAGCGGGGTCTCTATCGGATACGATTGAAACTGGGGTGCCATGCAAGCGAACGATTTTCTTAATGTAGAGAGTAGCGAACTTAGAGAGGGAGTACATGATTCTGACTGGTAGAAAATGCGCCGACTTCGTCAATCGATCTACGATAACCCATATTGCATCGTTCTTCGAGACTGAGTGCAGTAGCCCGACCACAAAATCCATAGTAATATGCTCCCATTTCCATTCGGGAATAGGGAGTGGCTGCAACATACCTGCAGGTTTTTGATGTTCCGCTTTAACTTGTTGACAACGCAGGCATTTGGAAACATGGCTTGCTATGTCTTTCTTCATTCCTGCCCACCAGAAGTGTTCCTTCAGATCGTGATACATCTTCGTATTGCCAGGATGGATCGCAAACTTCGAGCTATGAGCTTCTACCAATATCCTTTTCTTGAGTTATGGAAGGTTGGGTATGCAAATTCGATTTTGAAATTTTAGCATCCTATTGCTTATTGTAAAGTCAGGATCAGACGTGTTTCCTTGCTCCTCGTACTTTTCTTCAGAAGTTTATCTTCACATTGGCAGGCTCTAATTTCTTCAATCAATTCGGGTTCCACGATTATGTTGGCGAGCAACCCATGGATCTTGCGGGGAACGAGGGTACATGCCAAACTTTTGGTCGTTTTTCGACTTAATGCGTCTGCTACTACGTTAGCTTTGCTGGGATGATGATGGATCTCTATATCGTAGTCCTTCATAAATTCTAGCCATCGTCGTTGCCTCATATTCAAGTCCTTCTATGTAAACAGATATTTGAGACTCCTGTGATCAGTGTAGATCTCGCAGGCTACTCCGTAGAGATAATGACGCCAGATTTTGAGGGCGAAGATCACCGCAGCTAATTCTAGATCATGAGTTGGATAGTTCCTTTCATGAGTCTTTAGTTGGCGGCAGGCATAAGAAATGACCTTCCCGTTTTGCATAAGAACGCAACCCAAACCATTGTATGAGGCATCGCTATAAATTACAAACCCTTTTGCTTCGGCGGGGAGTGCTAGTATCGGAGCTGTCACGAGTTTGTTCTTCAATTCTTGGAAGCAACGTTCTTTCTTGTCCGTCCATTCAAAGGGTGTGTTCTTTTGAGTTAGCTGGGTCAAGGGTGAAGCTATTTTCGAGAAATCTTGCACAAAGCACCGGTAATAGCCGGCTAGGCCCAAGAAGCTTCAAATCTCTGATATGTCAGTAGGTCGTGGCCAATCCACGATTGCTGCAACCTTTTGGGGGTCAACTGAAATGCCATCTTTGTTAATGACGTGACCGAGGAAGTGTACACTAGTGATCCAGAACTCGCATTTCTTCAACTTGGCATAAAGTTTGTGATCACGTAATGTCTGTAGAACTTTTCGTACGTGGTATTCATGATCTTCTGGTGATTTGGAGTATATGAGAATGTCGTTAATGAAGACAATGACGAACTCATCAAGATAGGGTTTGAACACTCGATTCATGAGGTCCATAAAGGCCGCTGGAGCATTGGTGACGCCAAATGGCATGACGAGGAACTCATAGTGCCCGTAACGGGTTCTGAAGGCAGTCTTTTCAATGCTTTTCGTTTTGACTTTTAGTTGATGGTATCCAGAACACAAGTCGATTTTTGAGAACACTTGGGCGCTTTGCAGTTGATCAAACAAGTCGTCAATTCGTGGCAGGGGGTACCGATTTTTGATGGTGACTTTATTTAGCTCTCAATAGTCGATACATAACCTCATTGTACCATCCTTTTTCTTTATGAACAGTACCAGAGCTCCTCATGGTGAGGTACTTGGTCGGATGAAGCCTTTGTTCAGTAGTTCTTGGAGTTGAGTTTTTAGTTCTTTCAATTCTGCCATGGACATGAGGTAAGGGGTCTTTGAGATTGGTTGTGTGCCAGGTTGGGTTTCAATGGTGAACTCGATTTCCTGATCAACTAGGGTGCCAGGCAGGTCCTCAGGAAATACATCCGGAAATTCTCAAACCACAGGGATTACATCAAGTGTGGGGGTCTCTTGTTGAGTATCAATCACATAACAGATATAGCCACAAAAACCCTTTCTTAGCAGTCGTTGAGCTGTCATGAAGGATACAATACATGGAGGGGGAGAAGCTCCAGTTCTTTCGAAGACAAGCTCGAGCTGGTTTGGCGACCTGAGGAAGACCTTTTTGGCTTTATAATCGATAGAGGCACGGTTGGCAGCTAACCAATCCATTCCTAAGATTACATCAAAGGTACTAATGCAAATGGGTATCAAGTCTACGTGTAAGGTTTCACCTTTTAAGGATACAGTACAAGATTTGTATACATCAGTACTAATGGCGGAGTTTCCAGAAGGAAAAGACACAGATAATACATATTCTAAGGGTTCGGGTGTTCATGTCAACTTGGTAGCAAAGTGTGGTGTAACAAAAGAATGAGTTGAGCCAGAGTCAAAGAGAACATGAGCTAAGTGACCACAAACAGAAAGTGTACCTGACACAACATTTTCAGTAATTTCTGGGTTTCCAGGCACCAGGGCAAAAGCTCTTCCTTGGCGTTTTTGGTCCTTTCTCACTCTTCCAGATACTGCGGGTTTTTGAACTGGTTCAAAGGGGCGGACGAGCTTTGGACAATTTCTTAGTAAATGACCAACTTGGCCACATCTAAAGCATGCTTCTGTATCTTGTCAGCATTGTCCCCAATGAGTCCTTCCACAGGTAGAGCAAGCTGGAATGGTGCCACCTTTAGGGTCTGTAAGACTTTGATTGCTTGGACCGGTTGAACTGGTTGTGCCCGTATTTACTTTCTTGGGAGGCGCAACACCGGGTCTTCTGTTATCTCTTTCCCAAAATCGCTTCCTCTGGCTTGGTTCCCCGGAACGCAAGGTTTTAATCCCTTTTTCCGCAATGTATGCTCGATTTACCACTGCCGCATAGGTTGGTAGTTTCAAAACCTCTAGCCTGTCCTTAATTTCAGGATCCAATCTTGCTTCAAATTTTTTGGCTTTTCGAGCTTCGGTGGGAATGACATATGTCGCGAACCGGGCCAGTTGTGTGAACTTACTTTCATATTCGGCCATTGTCATGGTTCCTTGCCTTAGATGTATGAACTCTGACGCTTTTTGTTCCCGTAGTGAATCTGGGAAATACTTTTCATAGAACACCTCTAAAAATCTTGCCCAAGTCACAATATCTTCCCTCTTTAGGGTAAGAAGCCACCATTCTTGTGCATCGTCTTTGAAGGTAAAGGTGGCAAAAGTCACCTTCTGTCTTTCTGTGCAAGGTAGCGCGCGAAAGATTTTCTCCATGTCCCTGACCCAAGCCTCTGTTACTAGTGGGTTTGGACTGCCGATAAACGTAGTGGGTTTCAGATTCGAAAATTGTTTAATCGTAGTCGATTCTTCTCGTCTCTCTAATGCCCCATTGGTTATGCTGGTTTGCAAGGCCTGCAAAAAGTTGATGACTGCTCTTTCCATGATTTGTTCCATTGGGATGGTACCGCTGACTGATGATCCGGTTTCATTTCCTTTATTGGCCATTACTACAAGGTAAAATGATATAAGCGTGACGTCATATTGATACAATTTTGGTGTAACACTAACACCACATTCATATATAATACATAAGTTTTACTATTAATGTCACCACATTCATATATAACATATTAGTCTTACTATCACATTAATATCACCACATTAATACCACATATACATACATCATTGTAAAGCGTTAGTTTGGCGGTCACAAATTAATGTCTAATCCTACTGATACAAAAATATAAGGATTAGACTAATCATGGTCAGCTCACAAAAAGGGTCTTCTGGTCAGATGTCTAGAATGGACCGTTAGGCCACCAGGAGAACTGGCTTCGGAACACTGGCCCATGAAATAACCCCGGAAACTCATTCTGCATGATGGACTCCAACTCCCACCTACTGAGCTCCACTCCAAAGCAGCTCCATACTACCTGGACTACGTAAACAGGAGTATCACGATCATAACCCCAAAATTCCCGTCCAGTAATCCGTATCGGCACCTCTAAGTATGATGCATCGTCGGTAAAGTCCACAGCTAGGGTATAGGCAATGTGCTGTGGGGGAGGTGTCGTAGTGCGAAGGTGGCTACTTGGGTATGCGGGTCCCCTCCTCTCAGCAAAGCCTACGGGTAGGGGTGCGACCAGAAAATGTGGCGGTTCTCGGTCCGAAGCAAGACCAACAACGTGGGTCGGTCCTATGTACCTTTCACGAGTGCTACCTTGGCTAAGTCTCCAGAACAATAAATCCTCATCGGGGTCAGCCTGCAAATAAACTGGTCTTCCCATGAGATGGTCAAGTGTTGGATGGGTTTGCCTGACAAGACTCTCTTAGTCACCCCAGCCTTCTAATTGGTTTGGGAGGAGATGAGCTTCTGGGGGCTCGTACTAGAATAACACCATTAGGTTCGCCATTCCTACAACACAAGAAAACTTAGCTTAGACATATATATAACATGGTTTATTTGCGTTAGACATACCACATAATACCAAATAATGCGAGTTTAATATATATATATATATATATATTTATTTTTATTTTTATTTTATTTTATTTTATTTAAAAAACAACCAAAAATGACCAAACTTTAATAATACATCATATAAAAATGGTGGGAGGTAATGGTGTGAGGGAAACTTTTATGCAATGTTTTAGATGTCATGTGTGTGTGACAGTTTTACCAACCAGTTTGGCTGTGTGATTTGTTGCAATCAAATATAGTAACCAACAATTGAGATAGTGCCTTTGATCCAAGTGACTCCGATAAATGTAATTTTTTTATCCAAGTCACTACCCCAAAAATTAGTTTTTTTGGCTAAAAAAATTAAAAGTCAACTTTTTACAAATTTCTCAAAACACCACAATATAATATCACAAGTCACTCACACAGTTACGTGCATGGATTAATTTTAATACCATTTATAATGTCTTATCACTTTCCAGCTCTAGTAGTAGTAATCTATAGAAAGTGGATTTACTATGAAATTTTTTAATGTAAGATAGGATTGTTACATTTTTAAAGAGTGCCTATTATAATGTTTCCTAAACCCACAATTTACTGAATGAGAAAAAAATTTGTTATATCACTGGAACTTTTAAGTGAAACTATTCACTTGTTATATGTTTATTTTTTTATTTTTTTATGGTGAGTTTGATTATTATTTAAATATAATACGTCCTTCATGTATACTTGATGTTTATTATTTTAGTATAAATAAAGGATAAACTAAAATGGTGAAATGTATTTAGTGATAATATTATTTTAATAAAAAAATATATATGTCAGTCAAAGAATAAATTTTATATTTTTTACCGTATCTTCCGTAAATCCACACAATATCTATATAATGTTTGTTGTCTACATGCATGAATCAAAAAGAAGAAGAAGAAATCTATTGGTGATGATTAAGGGTGTTAAAAAAAAAAAAATTCAGTGACACCCATAAAATCATATGATTTGGTATAGATCTTGAGGGAACGGTTTGATTCCAGTTCTAATAAATTAAGAATTATTGATTATGATTTGGTTCACAAATTTAAACTCACTCAAAAACCCATTTAAACCGATTCGAACCATTCCCTGTTCTTTATTTATAGGAGTGTTACCCATTGTATTTATTTTCAATTTCACTGATTTCCTAAAACCTTCACTTCCCTATTTATACTTAAACAAGGTGTGAAGCCCAAGCAATAGTTGTATACGTGGCGGCATTCTCAATCCCCCACTAATTTACCCTTTTTACTTTGACCCTTTACTTTGACTCTTATCCTAATCCAGAGTCTTATCCCTTTTGTTTAACCCTTATCTTGTACCAACGTCTTGAGACTTGAATTATGGGTTTAAAGGGTTACTATCTCTTTGGTAATTTGATGACTCTTAGAATTATATACGACTATAAGTTAGGTTCATGTCTAAAAACCTTACTACTTAACTATAAGTCACCACTTACCACTTACTAAAATATTTAACGTGTAGTGTTTAACAACGTATTTCTTTAATAATCAAATTCCCAATTTATTATGCATTTATTTATTATTATTTGTTTAGTTATTATTCTTGTCATTACATGTATATATATATATATATACATTTGTTTATTATCATTTATTTATTTATTTATTTTTTTGAATTCTATTTATTGTAATTTTAAAACATTCGGGTGTCACATGATGAATTACCTCCCCTTCCTAATCCTAGGTGGTCCAGATGGCTCCCACTCCTTCATCTCAGTATATTTGAAATCTTTGTAATTAATGATACTTGATGTGCTTAATTACATCTATACATGCTAATCTTCTCATATTAATTAGTGATTAATTAGCCCCCAAATAAATCTCTTCATCATGTGTTTGATGAGCACAATGGCAAATTAATTTACATAACATGTATAGCTTATTTATTTTATTATTTTCATTATTATTATTATTATTATTCGTGGTTGGTTGTGGTATTAATTAAATATTTAGGGTGTCACATTTCTCCCCAACTAAATAGAAGTTTGTTCTCAAACTTGACGTACCTTAATTTTCGAAGAGGTGTGGGTATTTGGCTCGCATTTGACTTTTTGTTCTCACGTAGCTTCTTCGATACAATGATTTCGCCATAAGACTTTTACCAACGGTATGGTCTTGTTTCGGAGAACTTGATCACGACGATCGAGAATCTGCACTAGTTGCTTTTCATAAGAGAGATCCTCTTGAACTTCCAGGTTCTCTCAATCAACAACATGTTCTGGATCTTGAAGATACCATCGACGTATTAAAACGTGAAACACATTGTGGACATTGGATAGTTCAGGTGGTAGTGTAAGGCGATAGGCTATAGGACCAATCATTTCCAGTATCTCGAATGGCCCGATATAACATGGGTTTAACTTTCCTCGCT
This sequence comes from Camellia sinensis, assembly GCF_004153795.1. Classification (NCBI taxonomy): domain Eukaryota; kingdom Viridiplantae; phylum Streptophyta; class Magnoliopsida; order Ericales; family Theaceae; genus Camellia; species Camellia sinensis. The sequence goes on from NW_021035472.1 coordinate 203,760, forward strand.
TTCCAAATTAGATAACTCCTCTTGTTGGTGAGATCTTAAGGAACACATGATCTCCTATTTGAATTTCCAAGTCTCGTCTTCGTGTATTTGCATAGATTTTCTGGCGACTTTGAGCAGTGCGAATTCGCTGTTAGATGAGTTGGATTTTCTCAGTTGTGACTTGCACGATCTCGGGGCCTAACAGTTCCTGTCCCTAACTTTCGTCCAACATATAGGTGATCGACATCACATTCCATATAGAGCTTCGTACGGTGCCATTCCAATGCTTGCTTGGTAGCTGTTGTTATAGGTGAATTCCACTAAAGGTAGGTGCTCATCCCAGTTACATTTGAGGTTCAACATGCATACATGTAACATGTCTTCCAACGTTTGGATTGTTCTTTTAGATTTCCTATTAGTTTGTGGGTGATAAGCAGTGCTAAACTTCAGTGTGGTTCCGAAAGCTTCTTGTAATTTGTTCCAGAAGTGAGACACGAAGCGGGGGTCTCAGTCAGACACGATTGAAACTAGGGTACCATGCAAACGAAAAATTTCCTTGATGTATAAAGTGGCAAACTTAATAAGGGAGTACATGATTTTGATTGGAAAAAAATGCGCCGACTTTGTCAATCGGTCTACTATAACCCATATTGCATCATTCTTCGAAAATGACTGTGGTAGCCAGACCACGAAGTCCATAGTAATGTGCTCCAATTTCCATTCAGGAATAAGGAGTGATTGCAGCATTTCTGTAGGTCTCTGATGCTTTGCTTTAACATGCTGACAATGTAGACATTTGGAGACATGACTTGCTATGTCTCTTTTCATTCCTGTCCACCAGTAGTGTCCCTTTAGATCATGGTTACATCTTTGTGTTGCCAGGGTGGACTGTAAATCTCGAGCTATGAGCTTCCACTAATATCTTCTTCTTGAGTTCCGGAATGTCGAGTACACAAATTCAATTTCAAAATTTTAGTATCCCATTACTTATAGTGAAATCAGGATCAGGTGTACTCCTTTGCTCCTCGTACTTTCTCTTCAAAAGTTTATCTTCACATTGGTGCGCTTTAATTTCTTTAATCAATGCGGGTTCTACGGTTATATTGATGAGTAGTTCATTGATCTTGTGGGAAACGAGAGTACATGCCAAACTTTTAGTCGTCTTTCGGCTCAGTGTGTCTGCCACCGAGTTAGCTTTTCCTAGATGGTGATGGATTTCTACATCGTAGTCTTTCATAAATTCTAGCCATCGTTGTTGCATCATATTCAGTTCCTTCTGTGTGAACAGGTATTTAAGACTCTTGTAATCAGTGTAAATTTTGCAAGTTACACCGTAGAGATAATGACGCCAGATCTTGAGGGCGAAGACCACCGCAGCTAATTCTAGATTATAAGTTGGGTAGTTTTTCTTGTGAGTCTTTAGTTGGCATAAGGCATAAGCAATGACTTTTCCATTTTGCATAAGTACACAACCCAAACCATTGTATGAGGCATCACTATAAATTACGAACTTATCTGTTTCTCTAGGGAGTGGTAGTATAGAAGCTGACACAAGTCGACTTTTTAATTCTTGAAAGCAACGCTCCTATTTGTCAGTCCGTTCAAAGGGTGTGTTCTTCTGAGTTAGCTTGGTCAATGGTGATGCTATCTTTGAGAAATCTTGCACGAAAATTCGGTAATATCTAGCTAGACCCAAGAAACTTCGAATTTCTGACAAATTAATAGGTCGTGGCCAGTCCACGATTGTTGTAACTTTTTGGGGGTTAATCGAGATGCCATTTTTGTTAATGACGTGACCGAGGAAGTGTATACTAGTGATCCAAAATTCGCATTTATTCAGCATGGCATAAATTTTGTGATCACGTAGTGTTTGTAGAACCGTTCACAAGTGCTGCTTATGGTCTTCTGGTGAGTTGGAGTATATGAGAATGTCGTCAATGAAGACAATGACTAACTCATCAAGATAGGGTTTGAACACTCGATTCATGAGGTCCATGAAGGCTGTTGGGGCATTTGTGACGCCAAATGGCATGACGAGAAACTCGTAGTGCCTGTAACGGGTCCTGAAGGCAGTCTTTTCGATGCTTTCCGTTTTGACTTTTAGTTGATAGTAACTAGAACGCAAGTCAATTTCGAGAATACTTGGGCGCCTTATAGTTGATCGAACAAGTCATCGATTCATGGCAGAAGGTACCGATTCTTGATGGTGACTTTGTTTAGCTTCCGGTAATCAACACATAGCCTCATCGTGCCATCTTTTTTCTTTACAAATAGTACTGGAGCTCCCCAGGGTGAGGTACTAGGTCGAATGAAACCTTTGTCCAGGAGTTCTTGGAGTTGCGTCTTCAGTTCTTTCAATTCCGTCATTGACATGCGGTAAGGGGCTTTTGATATTGGTTGGGTACCAGGTTGAGTTTCAATGGGGAATTCAATTTCCCGGTCAACTGGAGTACCAGGTAGATCTTCAGGAAAAACATCCGAGAATTCTCTTACTACGGGGATTGCATCAACGGTGGGCGCCTCTTTTTGTGTATCGATCACATAACAAATATAACTAAGACAACCCTTTCTTAGAAGTTGTTGGGCTGCCATAGAGGATATAATACAGGGAGGGTTGGAAACTTCAGTCCCATCAAAGACAAACTCGGGTTGGTTTGGTAACCTGACGGAGACCTTTTTGGCTTTGCAATCAATAGAGGCGTGGTTGGCAGCCAGCCAATCCATACCTAAGATCACATCAAAGTTCCCAATGCAAAAGGGAATCAAGTCTACGTATAAGGTTTTTCCTTTTAGGGATATAGCACAAGATTTGTATATATCAGCACTAAGGGCGGAATTACCACAAGGAAAAAACACAGACAATATGGTGCCGTTTGGTAACACTTACGTTTTCAGTTTTCTGTTTATATTTATAAAAATTTTAAAAACTCAAATAAAAGCTTGTTTGGTAAAATTTTTGATTTATAAATCAGTGGTCTCAGTTTATAAATTTGGCCAAAAAATGAAAACACAAAAAATGTGTTTCCATTTTGAGTTTTCAGTTTTTTTTTTTTTTACAGGTGGGGCTACTCGAGGACTTTGAGTGCCTGGAGTATGTGTGCCTTGGGCTTGTGAGTTTGTGTGCACACGTTTGTTCTGGTATAGTTTGTGTGTTAGCGTACTTGTGTTCGAGCTGGGACTAGTAAATGTTTAGGTTAAGTTTTATTGATTCGATTTTGTAAAACTTGTACCTTTGTTTTGTGTAAAGCATGATGAAATATGATAATAGCTTTGAAAAAGAGTGTATGTATTTTAAACTTTAGGCGGTATTGGTCAGCGTGCGCATCAATTTAATTAGTTTTGCAGCAAAAGTTGAGGGAGTATTGAAGTGGAGAAGGGTTGGGCACATTGTGTATCGACCTGGAGAGTTTCAGGGTAGTGAACCGTGACTCGGACTGAGAAGAATAAGCAACTCGAAGGCGTTTACTAGATATAACAGAATCTTTATGCGGAGGTTTGACACGTGCGTGCGCACTGCATAGGCAACTAGACGATGGGACGAAACCGCAAATTAAACAAGGGACTTTAACAAGATTGCTTAAAACCTGAGACGATGACTCAATAAACACAATAAGGTTGACACGTCCGCCGTCGTGACAAACAACCGATAAGCAAAACAGACAACTCGATAAACAAAACTCAACCAAAAAACGGAAAGTGTAATTCTGGTCGGTATTACAGAATCTACTTGGCATCGGAACGCTCCGAAATGAAAGGCCTTTGACTCTCTTCCCGTTGCAATGGAATTATGCTTGGAACTTTTCCTTTGAAGTAGTGAAATTTGGGCCAAAGAGGATACACTGGGGTCAGCTAGGTTTGCACCAAGTGGAACACCATGCCCCTGGGCGGAGGCTGCGCCGGGGTGGGAGTTTATGGGTGGGGGGTGAGGTGGTGGGATGGCTTTTAAGTGGTTCAGTATTTTTAATTGTGTAAAAGTAAATGGCTGGGCGGCCATTTTGTGGGAAAAAAGTAAATGGCTGGCGCAGCCAGAAAAAGTGGCTGGCCGCCATTCCAGTCTGCATGGTGGGATCACCGAGATTGGGCTTTGAAGCAACGGGTCTGCGCCGCGGTGAATAGTGTTTTGTTCCTTTTCTATAGTAAAGGGTTCAACTTGCAGCACATCATTTCATCTTAGTTTTAGGCAACATGGAGGCGTGTGTGCGCTTGCAGAAAATATCGCATCTTGGACTCTCTTCTCTAGATGGCTCGGAAAGCTGAATTTCGGGGTTTGTGCGGCTTTGGAATGTGAACCGTAATTTTGTGCTACGGGCGTGACGTAGCGGTATGCGCTACAATTTCGCTTAGCTTCTCCTGCAGTTCGCATGTAGGTGTTCTGGGATCTCAGGAGTGTACGCACGCCCTTTGTTAGCTTTTGGGTTGAATGGGTTGCAGTGGGGCCGGTGGTGGTGGTTGGTGGTCGGCCAAGGATGTGGTCCCACTTTCGAGGGAGTGAGTTTTCTTAAAGTTGGTGTGTGATGTGAGAGTCTGCAATGCCATACTGAATGGATTGCTTGCCCGTCGAGGCTTGTTTAGGGTGGTTCGTGCTTTGGCAGCGCCCCAGGCCCTTTAGGGCGGATGTGTGGGCTTCACGTGCGCATACGCTCGATATTCTGATCTGCATGGGAACTGGACATCCTTGCTTAATCCATCGTTTTTCCGACGCTTGGTGACCGCAGCATACCATATTTGGCAGGGTTTTCGGCACACACGCGCCTCTGCTTATGTTTGTTGTCTCATTTTTGCTTCCCTCGGGCCTCGGCGGGGCTAACATTTTCGCCTGATTAAGGTTGCCCAGGTTTAAGAGAAGGAAGAGCTGTTTTCCATGACCTTGCCGAGACTCTGGATGGGCTAGATTCTGTCTATCGCCGGGAGGCGACTAGCGTTTGCCGGGAGTCACTGCCTACTTGCAGTAAATGTTTCCCACCCTGTCTTAAGTTTGTATTCTCACATCTAACTCGGCCCTCAACAGCTCGTTTTTTCTTCACAAAACCCTTTCTCTCTTTTCTCTCAGCGCTACATCGTTCTCTATTATTTAATCTCTCATTTTCCATCCTTCAACCTAGGTAATGGTTAATGGATAAATTGCATGGTGGTTGCTGGACTCTTGCGCGGCCTAATTCAGCTCGAGGCTAACTGTCTTTTCGGCACCGCCTTGTCAATGCTCTTGACGAAAGGTGGTGGTTGATTCGCATGTGCTATTCTGGTCCGCATGACGGCATTGCTTGCGTTGTCCTTGGCTCACCTCTCCGGGCAATGAGCTATAGTATGTCTCTGGCTGATTGGGATCCAATTGATTGGATCTATACCACGACTGCGTATTCTATTTTCCATTCCGGTTCCTGCGTCGCAAGTTTGGTCATGATCATGACCTGTCCATACCGGAGGGGATTGAGTCCCAGTCGCTTTCCCGATTTCGGGGGGCACAGCTTGCCCGATATGCAACGGCATGGGAGGACTAGAGTGTCTTGGCCCCTGCTTCCACTTTCAGTTGTATTTGGTCCGATGAGTGCGTGGATTGGCTCATGAGGAAGGCAACAGGTCCGGGCCTAAGCTGGCTCAGAATGTTCCGCGTCCAGCTCTGGGAGAGGACGCAGAGATACTTGGATTCAACTATGCCCAATTTATTGCTTATTTTAGTATTTTCAAAGTTTTCTTGTATGAATGTACTAAAAAGCAACCTCCGATTGTAATGCAAAGCAGGAGAACTCTAAACTTTTGAAATCAAATGAAATTGAAAGTTGCGGTACTAAAAATTTTCCGTTTAAGGGTCCAAAAAATGGTCCCTTAGTCGTAAAAAGATTGATTTGAACAAAGTCAACTTTTATTAAAACTTTTTCCAAAACTATTTTCGATGTGAATCAGACTGGACACACCGGAGATCTGTCACTAAGACGCACAACCCAGATCCCTGCACTGGGACAGTTGCCCGCTTCAGTCTGAAGAAATGCCGACACTCGCACGGCAACGGATAAGTTGCCCCATAGTTTGAACAGCACTGTAAACTGGAGATCGCAAATGCTGATGGATAAAGATGACTGAGATGATCAAGATGGACAGAGTTGATCGGGGAA
>NW_021035472.1:209898-308561 GCF_004153795.1 Camellia sinensis
TTCTTAAGCCGGAATGCTATCGCCAGCAAGTAGACATAAACCAAACTACATCTCTTGCAAGAAAGGATTGTAAGAGAATGTATGCAATTCTCACGAAAACATGTGCGATAGATACCACAAAAGTGAACAAAGTGTGAATAGATACACATAAGTGGACAAACATGCGCGTAGATACACAAAAAGTGAACGAAGTGTGATGTAGAACACTAAGTGGACAAACATGCGCGTTAATACACAAAGATGTGAACGAAGTGTATAGATTACGCACTAAGAGCGAAAACACAATAGTGTGATTAGATGCACAGTTGTGAAACAAAGTATGATTATATACTGAAGGAACACAAGTGTGATAGATGTACCAGTGAGCAAGTTGAATAGATATTTACTAAAAGGGAACACAAAGTGTGATAGATGCACTATGTGAACCCAGAGTTTGATTGAACTTTACACTGAAAAGCGAAACCACAAAGTGTGATAGGATTGCACTTCCAGTGTGAACAATAGTATGATTGACTATATTAAATCAATGAAGTGTGATGATACACTAAAAAAGGGAACACCAAGGAGTGTGATAATGCACTGTGTGACAGAGGTGATTGATAACCACTAAAAGACGAACCCAAATCTGTGATAGATGCACAGTGTGAACAAAGGTTATGATTGATATCACTCAATGAACACCAAAGTGTGCATAGATGCACTATGTGAACAAAGAGTGTGATTGATACACTTTAAAAGTTTGAACACAAAGTGTGATATATGCAACAGTGTAGAACAAAGGTAATTGATTGGTATTACTGAAAAATGAACACAAAGGTGTGATAGATGCACTTAGTGAACAGAGTGTGATTGATACACTTAAGTGTTGACCACAAGTGTGAGGAGATGCACTTAGTGAACAAAGTGGTGATTTGATACACTTAAAAGGGTGAACACGAAGTGTGGAATAGATGTCACTCAGTGAGCAAGTTATGATATGATATACTAAAGGTAACACCAAAGTGTTGGTAGAGACACTAGTGAACAAGTATGTGATATACTAAATCAATGAAGTGTGATTCAGAAAACTCGGAGAATGTGTGTGATCACATACACAAAATGAAAGAAGTGTGATTGATACACCTAAGTGAGGTGCAATAGACAACAAAAAGCAATATGTGCGTGAGAAAGACACAAAATGAGAATGTGGTGTGATAGATACACAAAAGCAAGGACAGTGTGATTGATTACACTAAAGGGCCCGAAATGGAATTGATTGATACACTAAGGCAAATGAAGTTGATGTGATACAACTAAGTAGATTATAGAGTTGTTAATTGATTAGAGTGTGATTGATACAACTAAGTGATGATGTGTGATTGATCACTAAAGTGAGCCGTGATAACGATGTGTGTGATTGATACACGAAAGTGAAGATGACCTTAAAACGGAACTTCATTTTGAAATGAACCGTGCATACCAATATCGTGCATGATTGAGGAAGGAAACTTGATAGTATAATGCATTACAATGCAAGTTGAAAGTGGGTTGCACAACAATGTAGTGGTAAGAGTGTATAACTCCTGAAGCAGGATTGATCTTGCGCGATTAAGGTAGAGTACACTCAATATTTCGGGAGCAATTGACAAGGGCCCTGAAGAGGTACGTCCGGAGTACAATCACGGAATTTCTGAATTACACAAACTCAGAATACTCGATTTTTCGCGTCTTTTGTCTTTGCTTGCAGTTTGGAACATCAAAGCTTCAGGATAGGTCCCAGGTTTCACCGTTGCAACACTTATCGGGGGTTGGACCCCTCAGTTTTATGATAAAAAAGAATTCTTGTTTTGCACAAACGTGAAGGATGGCACAGCACTCTCTTGAGCACAAAAACGATTTTATGTTTGAAATTGAGGGATGGTTTTTCGACCAGGTAGTTGGCCTACGACTGAACACGCGAAGGAAAGACGCAAACAACGTTGAAAACAAAAGGTAAACAACCTAAAACACGTCGAGACACTGTTCGGAACGACTCAAAGCAAGAATCAAGGACAAACAAAACAACAAGACACGGACACACAGACGTGCACAGGAGCCTGTTTCACCGGGGTATTTTTCCCACCCTTTCTTAAGTTTTGATCTGCTCACATCTAACTCGCTCCATCAGCTCGGATTTTTTCTCCAAAACCCTTTTCTCGCTACTTTTCTCTCACGCTACATCTTCTCTAATTATTTAATTCTCTCATTTTTCATCCCTCCCCTGGGTTGGTGATGGATTAAGCTGAAATTGTGGGCTCTTGCCCCTGGTAAACTTCGCTAGAACTCATTGTTCACAACAGTAAGTTTCCCAACAGAGGGGTCTTGCTACAACTGGGTGTGTAAGCAAATCTGCAGCTAACATGGGTTGATGATGCACCTGCTAGGGAGTTTGGACGTGTTAGATCTTGTCCAGACGAGGGATGGAACATCTCGCCCCATTCAGTTCGGCTTCGTACTTGACTTGATTCCGCGTTGCTTGGAGGATGGAGAGAGCTTTTAGCCCTTTTTGTTGACTTCAGTTGTGCCCTTTTCTGGCAGGTTAGGGAAGTGCCGCTTCTTGGCAAGTATGTTGGAAAATGGGGAAAAGAAGGAAGCCTTGACTCAAATGTGCCCCTAGTTCATCATTTGACCCATTTTTTATTTTGTTTTTCTACTAAAACAATTTGACCAATATGGGAGAAGTTAGATTAACATACTGTTCGATTTCTTGATATGAAAATTCATGCAAGTCAGGCTATTGAGCCACTGAAAATTTTCCTTTTTTGTGTCCAAGAAAGGGTGCAGTTTTTGGAAGAAGATGGAAACAATTTCTCGAGAAGTAGTCAGCTTCAGTTTAAAAATTCTCGAAAAGCTTGTTTGCAAACGGCCAATGGCTTAACAAGCACGGAACCCAACTACTTGAGACGCACAACCTCGGATTTGGAGAAAATCCCGCGCTCCGAAAGAGCAGCTACATGGCAACGGAAGTTGCCCCTTGTTTGCACGGCACCGCAGCGGCATTTGAATGGCAACGGAAAGTTGCCCTTTCTGGAATGGCACACGTAGGTGTATTGTAATCAGTCCTCGAGCGACGATTGCAACGAGACTCACCGGATACAGAGAAGACAAAGATTGACTAGAACCTCACGATGCTGGACACAAGTTGAATTGAAGTATTTTACGGCTGGATTCAGAATGAGTTGCCTACGTATCCCAAAATGGGAATCGCCTACGTAGTTCGGGTTAAGGTACACCTCGGGTATTTAACCTCTCCTTTTTAGGCTCTAACTTTTTGCCAAAGACGCCGTCGCGGTTTTCGACCTTGCGAGCTTTTTGTTCTTTTCTTTTCAGATCTTTTCATTCTTTTCTTTTCAATTTCATTTTCATTTCATTTCCCTTTTTTTTTTATTTTCTTTTTTTGTTCTTTTCTTTGCATATTTTTTTTCTTTTTTGTTTTCTCTGCCTCTAACTTTTGCCGGGTCGCCCTTCCGGATTTTTCGCCCCCAGCGGCCTCTCAAAGGGTAAAAGTGCACAAAATCCATGCCCAAATGGTTTTTAGGCGGTTTGAAAACCATCCGTATCCAGGAGATGGCTGTTGTATTGATTTACTGGTAAGGATCCATTCTTCGGCTCTTCGAGCATATCTGACACTTTTGCCCCTAGTTTGAGGGGTTCTGATAGCTTTACCAAGCTTTCTTTTATCTGATCTCTTGATCTGAATTTGTGCCTCTTGTTCGAGGGCTTTCAAAATGGCCACATAGGCCTCACGTTTGTGGTTGGAACGTTTGAACGTTCTGAACTCAGGTCTCAAGGTTGAAAGTTGGAGGGTGTCGAACTCGAGGCTGAGAAGCGATCCTAAGCTGCAACCTATCTCAAGATTGATCCCACACAAGTCTTCAAAGGACTGTGGCAAAACATTTTTCGAAAGCTGTTTAGAAAGCCGACAAAATCGCTCGCGTGAAGACAGTGTGGGACCAATCTGGATCAAAGCCAGGATCCTTTCAGTACTCACATTAACAAACATGATCTCATTCATTTAAGGGGCTTCGCACGCCTCTCTCTTCTCTCAAATGATCAAAATTTTGCAAATCCCGAGGAATTCCTTTCCTCTTCGTTTTCAACCGCAGTGTTTCAAAAAAAATTTTTGAAAAAAACTGAGGTCGATCAATGATTTCAAGGCACAGAAAACAGGCAGGGCCGAAAGAGCACTGTCTATTCCATTCGAATACTTTCTGGCACAACTGGGCACACGGCAGAAGCAAACACAAAAGTGTTTGAAAATTACTGCTGTTCATCAAACTGTTTGCACAAACTGGCTTCCCTGGCAGAAACAACTTCAAAAGACCAACACAAAAGGCAGAAATTAGTGATATTCCGAAGGTAACACCCCCGGAATCACCCGACTTCTGGGTACAATAGACTGACTCGGATACAACAAGACAGACCCTAATAAACGCTTGGATAGGTACGAACGGTCGCGTCGCTCAGCGAATGGCTGGGGGTCACCTGGTGATGACGGGAGGCGGTGGCGTGAGGAGGGGGTGGTGTGTGCCAGTTTGGTGGATTAGCAGGCGGCAAGGACGAGTTTCCCGAGCGACGGAGGTGGTTAAGTGACGGTGGTGGCAGTGGATCATTGGCTGGAGCCAAGGATACGGTGGGTGCGTTTGTAGTCCCGGTCCCACCGTCCCATCCTCCTTACACACGCGATCATGACCCCCGCTCCGGTTGACACGACACTTATTACCTCTATATTACCCGAGGTCTCCTACCTGAGTTGCTGTGCTGGGGGAGGGGAGTTGCTGGTGCCTTGAGGGCAATCTTTTGGCCTGTCGTCCCCTTGTCCTGGGCCTCATCTACAAGGTCCCTCAAGGTATCGGCAGATGACGGTGATCTTTAGAAAAAGAGATTTAGTAGAAAAAGGGAGAGAGGGAGGGGAGTGGAAATTAGGAAAGAGAGGAGAAATCGTGGTGGATGTAAGTTGGCCGGGTGATGGGCTAATGTTGGATTGTGTTGATTAAAAAACCCGCCACCGCCACCACCACCACCACCACCCACTCGCTACCACCCGCCACCGTCACCCACCACCACCACCCACCCGCCATCACCCACCACCACGCGCTACCCACCACCCATCGTTACCACTTTCCACCACCGTCTTCCGCTGCCACTTGCCACCACTTGCCATTTCTCACTCTTTTTTATATTTTTAAATTTTTTTAAACATTTTGTCAATTACCAAACGCGTTTGTAGTTTATGTTTTTCTAAAAAAAACAAAAAATAAACAAAAACCGGTTTATAAAATTTTTGTAAATATAAACTGAAAATGTAAACGTTACCAGACACACAAGGGTTCGGGTGTTGATACCAGCTTGGCAGCAAAGTATGGTGCAACAAAAAAATGAGTTGACCCAGATTCAATGAGGACATGAGCTAAATGACCACAAATAGAAAGTGTACCTGACACAACGTTTTCGGTAACTTCTGGTTTTCCAGGTACCAAGGCAAAAGCCCTTTCATGGTGTTTTTGGTCCTTCCTCTCTCCTCCAAGTCTTGTGGGTTTTCTGATTGGGCCAGAGGGGCTGGCTGTAGGATTGGTTAGCTTTGGACAATCCCTCAGCAAGTGGCCAACTTGACCGTAGTTAAAGTACGCTCTCGTGTCTCGATGGCATTGTCCCTAATGAGCCTTCCCACAAGTAGGACAAGTTGGAATAGTGCCACCTCAGGGGTTGGTAGGAGCTTGATTGCCTGAATTGGTTGTGCCTGTATTCACCTTTTTGGGAGGCGCAACACCGGGTATTCCTGTTGTCTCTTTCCTAGAATCGTTTTTTTTTGGCTTGATTCCCCGGAACGCGAGGCTTTAATCCCTTTTTCTACAATGTACGCCTGGTCTACCACTTCCGCATAGGTTGGCAATTTCAAAACCTCAAGCCTATCTTTGATTTCAGCATCCAATCCTGCTTCAAATTTTCTTGCTTTTCGAGCTTCGATAGGAATGACATATGTCGTAAATCGAGCGAGTTGTGTAAACTTGTTCTCGTATTCAACCGCCGTCATGGTTCCTGACTTTAGATGTATGAATTCTGACGCCTTCTGTTCCTGCAACGAATTTGGGAAGTATTTGGCATAGAACACTTCCAAGAATCTTGCCCAAGTCACAATTTCTTTTTTCTCTAGGGTGAGAAGCCACCATTCTTATGCATTATCTTTAAAGGTGAAAGTGGCGAAAGTAACATTCTGTCTTTCAGTGTAGGGTAGGGTGCGAAAAATCTTTTCCATGTCTTTAACCCAAGCGTCTGCTACCATTGGGTCTAGGCCACCGATAAATGTAGTGGGTTTTGGATCTTGGAGCTGTTTTATGGTAACCGACTCTTCTCGTCGTTCTGACATCCCATTATTGATGTCAGTTTTTTGCAAGGCTTGCAAAAAGTTGGTGACTGCTCTTTCTATGATTCTTTCCATCAATTCAGTGCCACTGACTGATGACTCGCTTTCGTTACCATTATTGGCCATTCTACAAAGTAATAAACGAGGCATTACATCCATAACGCAACATATATATAAGCATATATAGCGCATTATGTATATATATATATATATAATACCAACTTTAATATTTTTACAATTAATATTACATTCTTGTCAAAAGTCAAAATATGTTAATGTCTCATCCCTGTGGTACAACAAAAAAAAAACAAAGAAATGGATTAGAACACATCATGGTTAGCGTACAAAAAAGGTTTTCTTCTACCAAATCTAGAGTAGTAGGTCAAACGGGTCAAACAACCACGGGAAGTAGTGTTGCATAAAAAGCTCAAATTCCCATCCTAATTGGACCACACCAAAACACATCCATGTTGCCTGGATTGTGAAAATGGGGGACAGACTGTATGTATCCCAAAAATGCTCGATCAACAATCCAGTCGGGCGTCTCTATATATGATAGGTCATTACTAAAATCAACATTTTGAATATTAATAATTTTCAACGGGTTAGGAACAATGGTAAAAATGTAGTCCTTGGGGTACACATTTTCCCTTCTTGCCACAAAATTTGGGGGCAAAGGGCCTGCGATGTAGTGCGGGCGGTCATATCCGGGGGCAATGTCGAGGACACGAGTGGGCCCAAGAAAGTGTTCGCGCATATAGGCATGGCTCTACCTCCATAGTAAGTATGGGACATCAGTAGGATCAGTTTATATATAGATTGGCCGACCCATCAATTGGGCAAGGCCTGGATGCAGTCTCCTAATTATATCCTCTGAGTCTCCCCATCCTTCAGGTGAGGCGGGGGCAGGGTGCTCTGCTAAAATATCATCCAAATTAGTGGCCCCGAGCTCCTCCCAAAATGCTTCACCAAGGTTAATCTCGGACATTCCTACATCACCAGAATAAACATGAGATTTTACATAAAAGAACTAACGTCGCAGGTAAATATTTATTATTTACTTTATTATGTGTATCTAGCTATATAGTTTTATTTATAACTTCTCGAACTTTCAGATCAAATTAAAATAGCTTTTTTTTTTTTTTTTTTTTTTTGAATGAACCATTGCTCTGATACTACCGTTGTCACGATCCAGCCCCAAGGGCTTAGGACTGGAATCGCAACTTACTAATTAATTCTAATCTTAATAAATTAAGTGGCGCATGCGGAGGCAAAATGGAAGTAAGAAAAATTAATCACAAAAATTAATTCCATTCTATTATTTTGATAAAAGGAAATACATCTATAGAGCTTTTATTTATTTATTTTTATTATGCAGTGACCAGCCCTCAGTAAAAAAAAAAAATAAAAGGAAGAAAAGGAAAAAAAAACAAAATAATGGATCAGCACCTGAAAGGGTCTTCCTTATATCTTGTCACCTGAAAGGGTCTTTCTTGTTCAGGTTTCACTACATGAGGTTACGGGACTTCCTTATATCTCGTCACCTGAAAGGGTAATAGCTATAAGCACACAGTAGAGTGAGAAATATTATGCCGAGAGTATAGGGAACACAAAATAACCATGGATAGTTAGTTAGGCTAAAATATTTACATAACTCAATTTGAATAAACAAATTATTCAAAGTGACAGAAACTGGAATACAGAAATTATGTAAATAAATAATCATAACCACGGTACAGAACAAAACAGAACAGAGGTCACAAGAGTGATGGTCAGAACAGAGGTCAATAGATCTATGACAAACAGAAGACCACAAAGTGGCCAAATAAAGGCCAATGATTTTTTAAGTTTCCCAAGGCGTAGGACTTCCGTGGTGATACTTACAAAACATAATTATTTATAAGGTCATAGTCAAATATTTTCTAAAATTTAAACAAACATATCCATGAGTTTCATTTTAAACAAATAGAGTTTAGAAATTAATCCACGTAATTGAAATATTAATATAATTTATAAAATATAGCTTGTATAAAATAAATTATGATAAGCCAAAACATACGTAAAATATATTATGGTGACTCAAGATATAATATAACTCACCTTAAGATTGAGTCTTACTAATTCCTTCCTATTTCCGTTAGTTTTCGACCCTTCCTTTGCTCTCTGTTTTTTTTTTTTTGTTGATTCTTTTTTTTTTTTTTCTTCTTCGTTTTTCCGTTTGTACTCACTCCACAGCACATTCCCTATTTTTATACACATAACTTTGGTGATGACTCATCCTATCTAATGGCCCTAAGGTGATGAATCACCTCCCCTCCCTAATCCTAGGTGGTCCAAATGGCTCTCACTCCTTCGTCTCAGCATATTTGCAATCTTTGTAATTAATGATACTTAATTTGCTTAATTATATCTATACATGCTAATCTTCTCACATTAATCAGTGATTAATTAACCTCCAAATAAATCTTTTCATCATATATTTGATAACCACAATGGCAAATTAATTTACACAGCGTGTATAGCTTATTTATTTTATTATTTTCATTATTTTTGTTATTATTATTATTATTAATCGTGGTTAGTTATGGTATTAATTAAATATTTACGGTGTCACATAAACAACTAGATTAGTCGAAAAATTATTTCATTTGGTTTGAGATTTTATTAGATATGTGGGTCTTTATGTGATTTATTGCAGGTTTGAGATTGCATCTATATTGAATTTTCATTTGAGAAGTTTGTAGGTTTGCAATTCTTCTTTTTGGGTTTAAATCCGGGTTTATTTTGTAGTGGGTGTGATTTGATAGTTTTTAGAGAGAGAAAAGAGGAAGAAGAAGGAAATAGAGAAGAAGAGATGGTGGGTTTAGTAGTTTTTATAGATAGAAGGGGTTGTTTGGGATGTTCTAGATAAATGTATTTTTTAATTTTTTATGAAATATGAATTGAGTTTAAAATGATATGGTATAGAGATAATATAATTTAAATAAGATAATGTGATTTAAATAAGATAGTGATTTTTTAATTTTTTTAATTATTTTAAAGAAAGCCAAACCTAACCTACGACGGAGATGGAGGAGACGGAGAAGAGGAGGTGGTGGGTTTGATTGAAAAACGAAAGTGACTGAAAAGCAATGTATTTAAAATAAATAAATAAATAAATAAAATCAAAACGACGTCGGAGGGCCGATCCGAACTCAATTTCTCTCATCCTCCCTCTGTCACTCTTTCTCTCTCTCTGGCTCTAGAAGTCGGAGAAGAAGAAAAGAAGGAGAAATTTCATGGGGGAGGACATGCCACCAAAGCCCACGATGATCGACCCACGCAATGGCTTTTGCTCAGAGACCAAGACCTTCCACAGCATGAGGCCAACCGTCTCTCTCCCTCCTCCAACCCAACCCCTCTCTCTCATCCACTACACACTCTCTCTTCTCTACCACTCCTCCACCCCCACCACCACCCCTTTCCTCATCCACTCCTCCACCGGTCTCCACCTCACCTACTCCGACTTCCTCCGCCAAACCAAATCCCTTTCCCTCTCTCTCCTCAATTCTCTCCCCTCTCTCTCTAATCAAAACCACGTCGCCTTCATCATCGCTCCTCCCTCTCTTCAAATCCCCGTTATCTACTTCTCTCTCCTCTCCCTAGGCGTCACTCTCTCTCCCGCCAACCCTCTCGCCTCCCAGTCCGAGATCACTCACATGATTGGTCTTTGCAAACCGGTCATCGCCTTCACTACCTCCTCAATCGCTCACAAACTCCCCTCTTTCCCACTCGGCACAATTCTAATCGATTCGCTCGACTTTCAAACTATGATGATGATGAACCCTACTACTGAAAACAATCACCAACCGAATCCAGAAATCAAAGTGGAGCAGTCAGATTCGGCGGCAATACTGTATTCGTCTGGTACGACGGGCCGAGTCAAGGGCGTTGAGTTGACTCACCGGAACTTCATTGCCTTGATTGCCGGATTCTACTATATCCGGCGAGAAACCGACGACGACAACGCTCCGCATCCGGTGTCTCTGTTCACGCTGCCGTTGTTCCATGTGTTTGGATTCTTCATGCTAATTAGGGCGGTTGCGTTGGGGGAGACTCTGGTTTTGATGGATAGATTCGATTTCGAGGGGATGTTGAGGGCGGTGGAGAAGTACAAGGTCACTTACATGCCGGTGTCACCGCCGCTGGTGGTGGCGCTGGCGAAATCGGAGCTGGTGGCGAAATACGATCTCAGCTCTCTTCAGTTGCTTGGATGCGGTGGTGCGCCGCTCGGGAAGGAGGTTTCCGAGAGGTTCCGGGATAGGTTCCCCAGAGTTGAGATAGTGCAGGTATATTAGGATAATGGCGTGAAGTCCAATTCTCTTTAAAAGCGCGTAGTATAAACTTTATTGTCTCCAACAAAAAGGTCATTATCTATGTTAATAGTTTATAAGCATGTGTCATTATTTATGTTAATAGTTGCAACAATGATTCATTCCATTAAAAACACCACCACTAATAGCACTAATGTATTAAAAAAATAAAAAAAATAAAAAAAAATTACAACTCTAAGACCAAAACATCACATCATTCATGACGGGACCTAATTAGTGAGAACACTAATTAGTGCTCCCAAACATTTTTCTAATTATTGCTGGGTTAGTTTCTTATACGTGACCATGTGAGTGAGGTGAGGGTATATTGTTAGGGACGGCAATTTGAACCCGACCTGGCGGGACCGGACTGCTCTATTCTGATAAGTTGGATTTTTCTCGAAAATTATTTCTTATAAGGCCGGAGCTGATATTGAAAAATAGATTCCGATGATTTTTGGGCTGAGGACGGGAATAGATTCCCTGGTCCCTCCATGTATATATATACACCTATTCAGTCACTCTAAGTCTTATGTGTTCTCAATGTAGGAGAAAATTAGATTGTTGGCATTTTTGGGGATCAGTATTCCAGTTTTTTTTTTTATTATTATTATTTTTTATTTTAAATTTTTAGCAATTGGAAGTCCGTGTCGTGTGGAGAGTACTGTTTGGTTGGGAGATTTAGAAAGGGATTGAAAAAGAAAAAGGGAAAAGGTAGGTGAAACATATATCTACATTTCACCTTGAAAGGAAAAAAGTGTGCAAAATTAGTTAAAATATAGATATGTTTTATTTACATTTTATCAACCTTTTCTATTTTCCTTTCCAAATCCCTCTTTAAATCCTCTAACCAAACACAGAATTAGGCTTTTTTTTGGCTTCTATTTTGAGTACTTCCTGTCTTTATATATCTTTTTTTCTTGTCTTTAAAGTTTTCTTTTGTTGCTGATTCCAAAAAAAAAGAAAAGGAAGTAGTTATTCTTCTATGATACTGCTGGACGGTAGGATGATTTTCACTTTGCCTATTAGAATTTTTACATAGTAGCTAGCCGCATAATGTTTTAACAACAATTTTACTGTTTGAGGCTTTCACTATTTGTTCACTAGTGTTAGTCTTTGTATTACACTGTACGTGATACTGAAAATTTATACAATTAATCAAAACTTGAACAATTGAATTGTTGAAATTCATGGCATAAGAACCAATTGTTATATTTTTGTGAACTTACATGATTGTAATACGGCTGGGACGTTCCTTTAACTGCATGTGATTCTGCTTTTGGCTGCTAATTTACTTTGCGATTCTGCCTTTATTAGGGATATGGTCTAACTGAGACTGGTGGAGGGGCAACAAGAATGTTAGATCTGGATGAATCTAGACGCTATGGATCTGTAGGTCGTCTAGCCGAGAACATTGAAGCCAAGATAGTTGATCCTGCAACTGGAGAGGCCTTACCTCCTGGACAACAAGGGGAGCTATGGTTACGAGGACCTACAATAATGAAAGGTGATCCCAATAGGACCATCATTTATTTGTTTTTGTAGGCAAACTTGTAATATTTTATTCCTTCAAGATAAACTACTGCAAAGCATTCTTATGGTTTTTGCTTGGTGCTAACAATTCCTTGGGGCCATCAGATTGGGAGAAAACCCTTGAATTAATTGTGGTGCACTTGCGGAAAACTCCTTGCAAAGGGTCTATGCACTCCTGGAGATTAGTCGGGCTTTGATCCAGACACACCAGTGCGAATAAAAAAATTAAAAATAAATAAATATTTACTTAATTTTGAGGCTTGAGCAATGGAAATTGCACGTTGTACTCTAGCTTCTTTATAGTTGATTATATTTACTGCATCTGATCCGGTTTCATGACAGAGTAATTGAATCAACTAGAAGAATAAGTCAAAGCTCATTCTTATGCAATATTAACTGCCTTTTAGAGTTTTTCTGAATTGAAGAGGTTTTTAAAAAGAAAGAACCTCAAAGGAAAGAATTAAGATCTTGATCAGAATTTTATGGAATGACTCATTTACTTGTTCACTACTACCGGGTTATATCAGTTTACAATTGTTAATTTTTATTTTTTAAAACTTTGGCCTTAAAATACCGTTATGATGATTCTTGTTTGATAAGGAGAATGATGGGAAATTATAGGTTACGTTGGAGATGATGAAGCAACTGCGGCAACATTGGATTCAGAAGGCTGGTTAAAGACTGGTGATCTCTGTTATTTTGACTCTGAAGGATGCCTCTACATTGTTGATAGATTAAAGGAATTGATAAAATATAAGGCCTATCAGGTGCTAAAATACTCTTTTACACAGTTTTCAACCTCTTAACACGTGGTTGGAACTGCGTTTTACTGGTATTGAGTTGCCATCTGCTAAAATCTTGAATAAATTGCAGGTTCCTCCAGCTGAGTTGGAACATTTGCTTCAATCAAATCCTGAAATTGCTGATGCTGCTGTAATTCCGTATGTATCTCATATTGTGATTTTTATCCATTTTCAGAAAAATCATGTGTGCTTACGCACGTTTGAGTTTGTGCACCTACAGAGCTTTTAACATTGTAGTGATTATGACAGCTAAATGCATGCACGGTTAGCTCAAAAAATTAGCATGTACTGGCTTCTCTTTTTGATTGTCTTGTTGATTCCCTAGAACACAGTTGGTCATCATATTCTGGAATCCGCACGTGTTTTTTGTTTTTTGATTCAACATCCTCTAAAATTAAAGTTCGTACTAAAATTGTTAGTTTCAAGTCTGCAGTTCCTTGCATTCAGATGAAACATGATTCCAAGTATTCATGAGCCAAATTTTGTGAACTCTTTTTTGTTTTTCTTCTGCTTTTTGTCAAACCCACTTAACCAGTAAGTTAGTAATCTGGTTCCTACACTTCGTGTCAACATCTTTACAGGATGGGCAAGCTTTTGAGAGATTTCATCCATCTCTAATATCCTTCTCTTATGAAGTTGAAACTCATCTTTCACCATGTATATTCTACAATATACCTCATGATTGGCTAGCATTTTTGGACTCAGTAATGTGGATTCTTATTCAATCTAGGTTTTCTATTGTATTTATGTCTGCTTTCCTTAATCCATGACTCGCCAACACAAATCCATCTTTCAATCTAGGTTTTTCATTGTTTCCTTTGTTTGGTAACAAATTATTCTCGTACTTGTATGACGTTTTCAAGGTCCCGCTTTAAAAATCAATTGCAGAATATTCAACTTTTAGTCGATAACCTTTTATAGGTTCACCTTGCTTTCAATGTGATGATTAATGGAAGTCATATAAAGGAAGATTTTTCTCAAAACAATTGGGTTGGAAAGTTCTTCCCTCCTTTTGAACACTGAATGTACATGTTTAACGTTTCACCATTAGTTTTTTTGTCTGAATCCTATATAGTTTGTAATCTTTCTTTCTGCTTCAACATACTTAACCTGTGGGTTTGCTTTCTTGATATGCTTACTTCTTAAGCCCTAGGAATATTTTTCATTACCTACAAAAGAAAAAAGAAAAAAGAAAAGTGTGGAATTAATTAATTAGTAAATCCCTATTTAACATTTTTGGTTTGAGGTCAACTTAAGGTGCTAATATAATATTTTATGGTCCGTGATGTAAATTAGCTTGCTTCAACAACCAAACTAGCAAACAATATCAAATAAATTGTTTGTCATCTGAAAGCAGATATCCTGATGAAGAAGCAGGGCAGATTCCCATGGCCTTTGTAGTGAGGAAACCTGGGAGCAATGTCACTGAAGCCCAAATTATGGATTTCATTGCAAGACAGGCAAGTTAACTTCCAAATATTATTTTAACATTTGATTGATTACATTTAGGCTCCTTTTGTTTTGACATAAAATTTTTTTGCCAAATATTTTTTACTCATTTTCTGTTGTTTGGTTGAACAAAAAGCAAGTAAAACATTTTTTAAGGAAAATATTTTTGCATCATTTTTCCAAAAATGACTTACCTTTAAAAATTCCGTAAGTCAATTTTTACAAAGTTGACTCTCATTCACTACCTTTTCAAATAAATATGTTAGCTCGCTAAAAAATCATAAATGACACTTTTATTGAATCAAAATTTCTCTTTTAGGCAATAATTTCAAGTGTCAACCAAACACCCCAAAAAAAAAACAAACAAAAACATTGTTTTTTTGTAAAATATTTTGTGTCGAAACAAACGGAGCCTTAGTATTACATATGTGTCATTTGATGCTAGCACTTCTTGCATTCTGCATAAACAATCTGTGTACATACTAGCTTTCAAGCTTTACAAAAGGAGGAAACAAAACATAACAATTTAGTAGTCATGAAAACCCATATATTAAGAAAATATAGATGCGGGGAATTGGTGATTGTCTTTGACATTTTGGGATACCTTTGTCATTTTCTCGACCCATCGCCCCTGTGGATGCTCTGGGAATGACAAACATACTTGGGAAGGTTCAAATCACCAAGGAATAAGAATTTAAAATGTTCATCCCTACCTAATGAGATTGGTTTTTCTAATTTTATTTTTATTTTTAAGTAAGCGGTTTATAAAGGAAAGAAAATATACAAGGGGCATACCCTAGGTGCATAAATACAATATAATAATAATTAAAAAAAAAGTGAAATCCATAAGATAAGATCTACAAACTAACCTGGTTTGTAACCAAGGAGGATACATCCCTCTAAACAATACCCAAAGCCAAACCCCAAAACAAAAGTCGCCTAGCTGCTACTACCATAGAATGAAAATTAGACTATGGCAAAAGCAGCTGGGGGATCATTCCTTCAAAACCTACCTATGTAAGAACAAAAACCTCTAAACCATAAACCTACTTAACAGACCCAAATATTAAAAAAAAAAAAAAAGCACAGCCATCTTCAACCAAAATGCATGGTATAGAGCAGCCGTAGTGTCAAAAGAAAGCTATGTGTCTTTGATCTGGCATAGTCTTCAAAAATCTTCTAAACCCAAACCATCTTCCTGAGCCTCCTATGCGGTTGAAGCACCTATTCAGCTAGTATGAATGGTTTGAAAGCAGCCATATCAACTTGAGGAACTATGGGATTTCGAACATGGAAGTGCACACAAACCAAAATTTTAGCAATACCAACACAGCCCTATTGAGGACTGCAGCAGCCCACTTTTAAGGGACCCATGGGCATAGCAACACGGATAGAACTCGTAAATATCATCAACACAAGGTTACACTATTGCAACAGCCAACGCAAAGCATCAAAAATATTCTCACATGTTACCTCACCCTATCTTACTCACTCACTATACACTACTTTTTTCTCCTGTCTAACTCTGTACGTCCTCATTTCCCCCCCTTATTCTAACTCTACCAGCCCACTCTTTCTTTCTCATTTTTTTTTTTAAAACTCTCCATATGGTAAAATTCCAAACCAACCCATGTTTACGTTTCACACTACATAACATCTAAACAGCTAACAGAACATCCCACAGAAGGAACAAACAGCCACTGCCCTAGCCTGCTATTTCAGCAGCAGCAACAGCAGAGTAGCAAGCAGCAATCAGATTCCTACAGAGGCAAACAGACCCATATTCACCAGCATCAGTCACTGCTAGGATCAATTTCTGTGTCACTCACTCTTCACCACTTTATATAGAAGTGCAACAAAACTAAAAAAACAGTAAATCCACAAACCATCAGACAAAGCAGAACAGGATACCTCAGCTAACATCAAATAAACAACTAACCAAGTACCCAACTACCTTTTCGCCCCTATATATACTGTTAAGTGTTAATTATTTTTTGTATTGTTGTATGACAGTGCTTGTTACCATCTAAATGTCCGCCCCTACTTTTGTTTTAGTAGTTTTTATGGTAGCACTGGTTCGTTTCAACTTGCAGGTTGCTCCTTACAAGAAGATTCGGCGTGTTGGATTTGTCAATGCTATTCCAAAATCTCCGGCAGGGAAGATCTTAAGAAGAGAACTGATCAATCATGCTCTCTCTGCTGCTTCATCTAAATTGTGATAAAAGTTATTATTAATTCTGTGTATACTTGAAACAACTTGGTCAAGTCGATTCCATTCAGTTAAACAAGTCAGTTGTCTTATCTTTTTTCATTTTATTTAATTTACTTATTATTAATCATTTTGGCATCTATTTACCCAAAGGTGGAAATCATTTGTTGGGCAAGTTTGGATTTGGATCACTTCTGCACTAGTTGGCGTGACATGAAAATTCACGATTTGACGTTCTTTTTGGATCTCAGTGACAAGTAGCAAAAGAATAGGTGCTCAAAATGCACATTTTCAAACAATTTTTATTTCTTTTCCTGATTCTTTCCTAGCTCCAAACAGAGCACTAAACTCTAGTACATCTGTAAGAATTTCCTCACTGGGATGCTTAAAACTGTACTATTCCTGTCCTGTCATATGGATTTGTCAATTTTATTTATTTATTTTCAAAAATTTGAGGGTTGCATTTGTATATATGAATTTGAAACAAATGGATTTTTCTCCCCCTAAATGAAAGTTAAACAAAAGACGCTGGGGGCTAATCCATCACTCTGCTCGCTCTGGTCATATCTGCAATGACCAAGGCTCTAACAGGTTCTGGGGGTTCTTCTAGGATCTCTACATGCTCCTCCTGTTTCACTCCCTGGTTTGCCATTGCATCAGCACATATGTTTCCTTCTCTCTTGGTATGACTGACGTCGCATTTGCATCTTCGCAACAAAAAATTTGCTTCTTCCATCAGAGCCTTATAAGCTGAATTGCGGTTTGCTCTGTCCCAGACTAGTCCTACAGCCATCTCTGAGTCTGATACTATCTTCACCTCTTTTAAGCCCTTCTGGCATATGACGGTGAGTCTTCTATATGTGCCTCAAATTTCAGCTTCCAAGCTAGTACAATATCCCAGCTTCCCATAGTATCCCCACACCCAAGGTACCTTTTGATCTCTCTGCAGTCCATCATATCCTGCTTGTCCTGGATTTTCTTTCAAACATCCGTCCGTGTTTAATTTGAAGCTTAACTGCAATAGGAAAACGCCAACTAATCAGGATTGGGCCTTTATGGTTTGGAAAAGGAGAGAATTGGAAGGCCTCATGGATCTCATTAGTGTAGTCTAAAGTTTTATAAAGCTTAACTGGGCAGGATGTTGCACATTTTCAAAAACCATTTTATTTCCATCCTTCCAAATTAGCCAAATTGTAATTATGAAAACTAGATTCCACCTTTTGTTATTAAAACTTATTTTATTTTTCGTTTTTAGAGAGATCCATTCCAATCTCCTTAATTTGACTAACCAAATAGCCTTTGATAGAGTCGAGTGGAGAAGAAAGATTCATGTAGCAGAGCTATTTGATGAGACTTAAGACTTGGTTTGGTTTGGTTTGGTTTGGTTAGAGAGATCCATTCCAAAAGAGGCTTTTCAAAACCCTCATCCCACCATTGAATGTTTGTTAACAAAATCCAAACCTCTTTAGCTTTAACACATCATCTGATGAGATGATTCATATCCTCAGTGAATGTGCCACATCTGGGGCACAAGTCCGAGTTCGCAATGTCCCTAACAAATTTCATCTGGTTAGTTAGGAGTCTTCCTTGCAAGATTAGCCACAAAAATTCTTAAGCTTTTGCGGAATTTAGCTTTCCACGCCCAAGACCAGTCCCCACCATTGTTATCATGTTCAACAATCAACTCATAAGCGGACAAAGTGTTGAAGTTCCCACTGTCGGTGCCAATCCAGTGAGGTGTATCATTGTAGGTAACATACCTCGGTCTGTGAATTATAAGAATTTCACTTTTATCATGTTGGTTAAGGATATTGTCCACGCATTCAGTATTCCAATTTCCCTCATCATCTAGGATTTCACTGACAGTGTCCAGCCCATTAACTGATTGATTATTATAAGAATTAGCCGAAGGTTGTTTACCACTTCATCACTCATTCCACAGAGAAATATTTGATTCATCTCCCACATTCTATTTAACACCCTTGCGAAGGATATTATGGTTCTTAATGATGCTCTTCCAAATGTGAGAGGCTCTTCCATTATTAGGCCAATTATAAATGGTGTTATTGCTAAGGTATTTAGTTTTCAACACTCTACACCACAAGTTCTCACCCTCACTAAGAATTTTCCAACCTAACTCAGACATTAACGCAGAGCTCTGATCTCTATCTTTCCTTATTCTAATCCACCTTCCTTCTTGCTCTTACAAACTCTATCCCACTTAACCAAATGGACTTTCTTGGTATTTTTAGAGTTTCCCCAGAGAACTTCCTGTTGATCTTGTCAATCTCATCACAAATATTCCTAGGGAGTTGCATGGTTTGCATGAGGTAATTAGGTATGCATACATAACAGTTTGAAAAAGCATGGTTCTACCAGGAAGTGACAAGATTTTGACTTTCCAACCAGAGAGTCTAGTCTTCATTTTCTCTAACACTTCCTTGAAATGATTTTTTGTGCACTCTCATGTAGAGTAGAGGGGTCCCTAGATATTTCCCATGATCATTAGTCAAGGGGATACCACATTGTAGACTAGGAGACATGGCTTCTCTTCTAGGGAGATTAGGGAAACAAACATCTTGGATTTCTGAAGATTGATTTTTTGACAAGATATCACAAAATTCAGACAACACATTCATGATGAAGGGGTCAGTACTAATTAATTCAGACAACACACAAAATTTAGACAACACAAACATCTTGGATTTGGTTATTGATTAAGGGGTCTGTACTAATTAATTAGATGCCAAATAGAACCTCAGCTTTAAACTACTAGTTGGATTCTTCATCAGCAAGTTTTAGTGGTGATTTGGGATGTTCTAAATAAGCGTACTTTTTATTTTTTATGAAATATGGATTGAGTTTGGGTTGGGTTTGAAGTGATGTGATAGAGAGGTGATGTGATTTAAATAAGATGATGTGACTTAAATAGAATAGTAACTTTTTAATTTTTTTAGTACATGACAAACCAGGCCTTAGGCCTCGTTTGGGTACAGACTAATTTAGTAATATTTTGACTATTTGACTAAAATATGAGCTAAAAAAATTAGTATGTTTGGGATGACTTTTTAACTTTTACGAAAAGATGTGCAAAAAGTAGAGAAAAAAAAGAATCTTTGACTTTTTAATTTGAATTATTGATTTTTTAATTTTTTTAATGACTTTTTAATTTTTTAACTAAAAAAAAGTCATTTACCAAACGCCTTAATCAAAATGTCTGAAGAGGAGTGGGTCCAAAAGCTTTTACTATCTTACAGACTTGATAACCAAATAAAATGCTATTAGACCATCTCCAACGCTTCAGCAAACGTGATATCAAATTCAAAATTTGATGAAAAAGTCACTTTTTTGAGCTCCAACCGTTTCACCAAATCGATATCAAATCCACAATTCAGCAAATCTTGTACCAAAATGAAAACAGGCGAAGCATTTTACCAAATTACTGTTCCTAACCGTTGGGAGAGACCAACCGGTCAACCAGCCGGTTGCCCGGCCGGTTGACCAACCGGTTGACCGCCTAAAGGTTCAAACGGTTCGAAAAAAAGGTTCAAACAGTAAAAAAAAAAAAAAAAAATTTTTTTTTGCCTAACCGGTCGACCAGCCGGTTGACCAGCCGGTCGACCACTAAAAGGTTCAAAAAGTTCAAAAAAAAAAGTAGATTTCCACAACATTTAGAAATCTCGGCAGAAAACTCTGTGTGAGGTGCGATTTTCAATTTTTTTTTTTTTTTTTTTTTTTTTTTTTAAAAGAAAAAAATAAAAAATAAATCAACGATTTACAGAACTTTAAAATGCTAGGCCCTTCATATTTTTTTGTTTTTGCCTTCATCGCTCTATTTCTCTTCCCGATGTTCCCGTCGTCTCTCCAAGTTGCGTGAATTGTCATTGAAGATCAAAGCATTGACGATTGAAGAAGGGTTATTTAATATTGAAGGATCAATGACTACCATCAACAAGTTCGATACAACTTCCAATCTGTAAGTTTCTCTTTCGTCTTTCTGATTGTGATGATGAACTGAGGGTTTTTCCATTTGGCGGTCTTATTCTTGGTTGATAACTTTTCTGTGTTGATTTGTTGTGTTTGCATAACTTTGGGAGATTAATTTGTATGGCCTGATTAGGTTATTTGATTAGGGCTGAATTTTTTTTGATGATCAATCTACCCTGTTCTATTGTTTTAAAAACATATAATGCTTTTTTATGCTGCTATATATATATATATATATATGGTTGATAATATATTATCAGCAATGTTAGGTATCATGAAAAGTCTTTCATGAAAATAGTCATGAAAAATTTGTGACCTTTAGATTACACTTACAATAAAGCACCCCACACTAATCAAGGTAATCTAAGGGTCACAAAATTTTCATGATCATTTTCATGACAAAATTTTCATGATCTCTAACATTTCTCATATATTATTGATACATTAAACCCCAAGGGGTTGACGTGGTGGTCAAGACTTTTGCCCTGACTTTAATTAGGATTCCTACAAGTGAATAGTGGGATTGGCCACTTAGATCAGTTGGTTTAATGAGGCAGATATCCAGTTATCAAAAAACATATATTATTGATGCATTACATTTAGGTCAAGTTTGGGAACTTTCAAAAAAGTCAAAAAGTTAAAAAGTTACTCAAAAAGTTAAAAAGTTAACACTATTCACCAAAAGTCAACAATTACGGCTGCACAACTCCCAATTCAAATTTTTTCCTACAAATCAATTTTTACAATTTTTTATTACACATTTTTCAATAAAAAGTCAAAAAGTTAACCCAAACATCCATATTTTCAACCTCAATTTTTTAGTCCAAAAAGACGAAAAGTACACTTTTTTAGTCTTTCCAAACTTGGCCTTAATGCCTTTTATAATCAACTTTAATGAATGTGCTAAGATTAGAGATGACCACAGAATGGCTTTCTCATCCCCCGTCCTTGCTTTCAAACCCTGCACCCGTCCCACCCCAACCCCAAACCCAACTCCAACTCCAACTCCAACTCCAACTCCAACTCCAACTCCAACTCCAACCTCGTTATAGGTGAAATTTTTCAACTCTATCCCCACCCCTGTGGATCCCTACCCTTGCGGATACTCAATACCCATGGATATCCGACTACATTTTAAATAGTCAAAAAAATTGAAAACCATTTAAATCTTTAATACACTAAATAATTTCTCTTGTTTCCATATATATAAATTAGGGGTGGGCACGGGTCGGTTGCGGCCATGGAACCTCCAATCCGTCATTCGTCTGCTAGATTGGTGGATTATAGAAAATCAATCGCATCCGTCCGCCAATCGTCAATCCAGCGGATATGGATTGAGTGGATTGGCAGATGGATGCAAATCGGTTTGGCGGTTTAAAATTTTATAAATTTTTAATATAATTCAACTTGTGCACTTCTTCAAAAAAAAAAAAGAAGACCCTTGCGGATACTCAATACCCGTGGATATCCGACTACATTTCAAATAGCCAAAAAAATTGAAAACCATTTAAATCCTTAATACACTAAATAATTTCTCTTGTTTCCATATATATAAATTAGGGGTGGGCACTGGTCGGTTGCGGCCATGGAACCTCCAATCCGTCATTCGTCTGCTAGATTGGTGGATTATAGAAAATCAATCGCATCCGTCCGCCAATCGTCAATCCAGCGGATATGGATTGAGTGGATTGGCAGATGGATGCAAATCGGTTTGGCGGTTTAAAATTTTATAAATTTTTAATATAATTCAACTTGTGCACTTCTTCAAAAAAATAAAATTACAGTCAATGACTTAAAAAGTATTACAATCACTGCATGCCTCATCTAAAGAAAGAAAGTTTGAAACTTTAGAATATTACAATCACAGTATGCCTCATCCACATTTACAATCACAGGATACCTCAGCCACATAAAGTATTACAATATGTGGCTCTTAAAATATAAAAACAATTCAAACCATCAAAACTATGAACAGAGCAGTAGTGGAGATTGTATATCTCTATATCGTTACATCTATATCTATTTTTGAAAACAAAAACTAACCAGCATATATCATCTTTTTTATTTATTATTTTTAAAGTTAGATTTAAAAACTAAAAAATATATTCAAGTTGAAAACTCTTTTTCAACAAAAAGAATATTTAAATTAATTTTCAATTGAAAACACAAATAGAATATCTAAACAAATTGAAAAAACAAAGTCTTATAAATTACTAGGGGTGCTAGCAGTTTGGCGGTTCGATTGCAGTCAAAGGAACCTCAACTCCGCCATCCGTCCAAAACTAGGCGGATTGAAAAAAATCAATCTGCAACCGTCCGCTCGTCATCACGCATCCATCCAAAATGAGGCGGATCGGTTCAGTTCGGTTCGGTCGGTTTGGGCGGATCGGTATATACGCTACTCACCCCTAATATAAATAGTAAGACTTTTAAGATTATTATTTATTTATATTTAAACAGAATCACAGACTTTTAGCATTCATTTCTTATATCTAATTATATTATATATATACATATATATTATTAATTATATTGAGTCGGGTTTGGATCAGGGGAGGCGATACCTGCCTCCACCCCACCCCCACCTCGGTTGTGGGTGACCAAAATATAATCCGCCCCTGCCCCACATAAGTATCGGGTTGGGTAAAATCCGCCTCATTCGGACGGGTATGGACAGACCCTCGCGGATCGGACCAAAATGGCCATGAGTGGAATTTAGGAATCTTTTTTTTTAATATTTTTTTTTGGTTTTGTTTGTTGATGCATTATTGATTTTTTTTGGAGTAAATACGTTTATTTATTTTGTTTTTGTTTTTATGATGAACCAGTCTAATGGTTTAATTCATTATTTTATAGGGTTTTTTACTTAATGGTCACTGTTATATGTAGGTAACAATTCTGACTGGAGCTAGATTAAAAAGTGATGGAGAATTATTTTAAAAGAAAATCAAATCTAGAAATGTCTCATCCTTGAAAAGATGATAATTCTTCTTACTAAAAAAAAAAAGGCGCACAGAAATCAACTTGGCGGATCTTCCTGCAGATCCAGGGCTTCGGACTTAGATTATGGAATTTAATCCTAATGGCCGAGATGAAATTTAGATGAAATTCATAGAGCATATGTACAAAGAGGTTCTTGTTAGCCTTCTAACATAATTTTCCACAAAGAAGATTTGGAAAAACACTATGAAGGTTTAATCACGCTTGATTTAGTGAATTTCCTAATTGGTTGAGTATAGCATAGAAAAAAGATGTTGCGTTTTGTCTAAATTATTGTCTTTTCAAACTTGATATTGGAGATCAAGCGAGTGGTGAATCTTTTGTCGGTGAGGGTTTCTCAAATTGGAAGAAGAAAAAATTTTTTCAAATTCATCGGGAGGCCCCAATAGCACTCATAACCAAGCTTGGAGTAAGTGCCAAGACTTGCCGAACCAAAATGAGCATATTCAAACTGTTTTTGTTAAGTAATCAAACCAAGCTCGACTTGAATATTGAACTCGCGTGAATGCACCGATTGATTGCGTTAGGTTTCTTTGAAGACAAGGATTTGCTTTTTGTGGTCATGATGAATATGAAAATTCAAGTAACCAAGAAAATTTTCTTGAACTTTTTGAAATTTCTTCCTGACCACAATTGAGAGATCAAAGCCATTGTATTGAACAATGCTCCACAAAATCTTAAGTTGGTAGCTCTTGATATTGAAAAGGATATTGTAATTGCAACCACCTTTGAAACTATCAAGGTGATTATTAGAAACCTTGGTGACACTTTTTTCTGTTTTGGTTGACGAATCACGTGACATATCAACTAAGGAGCAAATGACAGTTGCAATACGATATGTGAATAAAAAAAGGACATGTCATTGAGTGATTTTTGGGCATTGAACGTATTGCCAATACTAGTGCCTTGTCACTTGAGAAAGCTATGGAAGACATGGATTGAGAATTTTCTAGATTGCATGGTCAAGGTTATGATGGGGTTAGTAATATGAAGATGAGTTAAATTGTCTTAAAACACTTGTGATGAAAGAGAACCCATGTGCATATTATGTTTTGTGCTTTGCTCATCAATTGCAATTAGCTTTTATTATTGTGGCAAAGAATCATGATTAGATTGTCTTGCTTTTTCATTTGGTTAGTATAGTGGTGAATGTTGTTGGAGCAATCATGCGAAAGGTGAGATATTCTTAGGGAAAAACTAACTACAAAAGTTGTTGTGGCACTTAATAATGGAAAACTTTCTAGTGGTTAAGGATTAAATCTAGCAACCAGTCTCAAACTTCCCAGTGAGACACATTGGGGCTCACACTATAGTAATTTGGTTAGTTTGATTTATATGTTCTTGCTGGTGAATGATGTGCTTGAAATGATTTCGGAGGATGGTTCAAATTCAAAACAATGAGTGGAAGCAAATGTGTTGTTGCACTCAATGCAATCTTTTGAATTTGTATTCAATCTTCACTTGACGAGAACGATATTAGGAAACAAGTGAGTTGTCACAGGCATTACAAAGATAGATCAAGATATTGTGAATGCCATGAATTTAGTTGAAGTGTCGAAAAGGTGACTTCAAATGACGAGAGAGATTGAGTGGAGCTCTTTACTTGATGATGTTTCATCTTTTTGTGAAAGACATGAGATTGATGTTCCGAATATGGACAATGACTTTATAGCTCAAGGGAGAAAAAGACATAAAGCACAATAAGTGACAAACTTACATTACTACCATGTTGAGTTATTCTACAATGTCATAGATATGAAACTTCAAGAACTACTCATTTCACCGAGTCAAACACTGAGTTGCTTAAGAAAAAATTAACCTATATTGCCGAATTGTATCCACAAGAATTTTCTTGTGTAGAGCTCCCAGTACTTCATGATCAGCTTGATACTTTTATAGTGGACATGCGCTTTAGTAGTGACTTTTCAAGATTGAATGTAACTAGTGATCTTGCTAAAAAAATGGAGACTGGAAGACACAAAGTGTGTCCATTAGTTTACTTTATTTCAACTTTGGCATTAATCTTATTGGTTGCAACTACTATCGCTGAGAGGGCATTTTCAGCTATGAATATTGTGAAAAATTGAATGCGCAACTGAATGAGCAACCGATGGATGAACAATAACTTGGTTGTTTACATAGAGACATTTTTTATTGCATTGATAATGATATTATCATGCAAAACTTTCAAAAGATGAAGACCTATGTGTAACAACTCTGACCTCTGATTAACATGCAATCCATGAT
This sequence comes from Camellia sinensis, assembly GCF_004153795.1. Classification (NCBI taxonomy): domain Eukaryota; kingdom Viridiplantae; phylum Streptophyta; class Magnoliopsida; order Ericales; family Theaceae; genus Camellia; species Camellia sinensis. The sequence goes on from NW_021035472.1 coordinate 235,861, forward strand.
TAAGAATGTTTAATAAATAATTAAAGTGAAATTTTGCATTCATTACGTGTGTTATGTGTCATATGAGTTTCTATCTATTTTGTGTAGGAATAATTGTCTCTAATTTTGTTCTATTTTGTAAAATTGAAGGCCCTATCGGCATACGATTATGAAATTGATTTGGTTTTTGTGTTAATTGAAATTTTTAGAATTTTTGGGTAGGTTCAATTAAAATTCGAGTTTGGAGCTTGGGAGTGCAATCTGGAAATTTCAGATTCTGCACTTCCGCTCGAGCGGCATAGTTTGCGCTTGAGCGACCCCTCTGTGATCTTGCACTTCCGCTCGAGCGAACAAGAGTTCACTCGAGCGAGAAATGCAAGCTCCCAGAAGTTCTCACATTTTACAAACTGCTCGAGCGATAGAGGTTGCGCTCGAGCGGGGACCTTATTCTCACGCTCGAGCGATCGTTGAGCCGCTATCAAACGGAGATTTCACACAACCAATACTTTTTTCAAAGTTTGCAGACCGCTCGAGCGAGGGAATCTGTGCTCGAGCAGCCCCTCACATGTTTGCATGTTCGCTCGAGCGAGGGAAGTTGCGCTCGAGCGTGACCCTTGTTTTTAGCAAGTTTTGTTGAAAGTCCCAAAGTGCATTTTGGCATTCACAATGCATCATAAGCATTTCTAGGCCATGTTTAAGACTCAATAAGAGTCTAAGGCTTAGAAACACACTAAGAATGAAACGAAAGAAGTTAAGTATGAACCGAGTATGTGTTCCATTATTTGTTTCTACTATGTGTGTGTAGGTCATGCACCACAAGTTATTTGATTTGTCTGTTCTACAAGGGGAGCCCTCTGTGAATAATAACTCTGTAAAGTTATGTTTAACTTTAGCTATTTTCTGATGCTATGAAATGATCAGTTTTCTGAAATGCGATGTCTTGTATGAATGAATGATTGTCTAAATTTCTGAAATATACTTGTGGCATCCTTAGGGGTTGTTTGAGATGTTCTAAATAAGTGTACTTTTTGACTTTTTATGAAATATGGGTTGGTTTGAAGTAATGTGGTAGAGAGGTGATGTGACCTAAATAAGAAGATGTGACTTAAATAAGATAGTGACTTTTTGACTTTTTGGCTTTTATTAAAGATGCCAAACTTGGCCTTAGTACCGTGCCTTTTTAAGCAAGGCCCTTGCCCTAGGGTAATAATAACGTGGTCTCATGGCCCTTGCTTGGGGGTAACAATACCGTGGCTCAAGTATGTTATAAGTTCCCGGTACCGGAGGCTCCTCATGGAACTAACAAGCATGATAACGCTAATGGATGTACCATGTATGATTAAGCATGAACTCTGATTTCTATATGAAGTTTGAACAAGAATATATATATATATATATATGTTTTGATATGAATTCTGATTTCCGAATCTGTTATGGATATTGTTCATTTAAACCCTTTACTCTTTTATTATCCATTGGGCTTTCACTCACTCTATTATATTATATATGCATGTGAGCAGGTGCGTGACCAGGTCTAAGCTGCTGCCTGGAAATTTTTGGTTAGCCAACCATTGTGCCTCCCGGGGAGGTTCCTTTTTGAGATGTCTAGTTTTATAACCTTGCTACAGATGTTTTTGCTTTGTTTTGCTTATCTGCACATTGGGCTATGTTCCTTTTTGGTATTATCTGTGTATTTGGGTGACGTAAAACTCATGTATTTATGACGTCGCATGTATGTATAAGTTTGTTTTGATGATTTCTGTCTCATATACGTTAACACAACTCTATGGACATTGCGTATTTTCTATATTTGCTTCCGTAGTCCCTTATTATACCGATTACGATGCTAAACCTATAAGGGCGGGTTTGGGCCGTAATAGAGTGGTATCAAAGCACGTTTCTTACTGCATACACGTGTCCATATGAGCTATAGGTTGTCCTAGAAAAGTAGGGACATTCATGTGCATGTGTGAGTGTGTGAGTTGATTACTGTGACAACTGGATCTGAACATGAATTTAACTTGACCTCACATAAATGAAACAAATGAATTGAAACTGAATATTCTGAACATTATGGAAGGGTTTACTCGCCTATGTTTATTATTGTTGTGTTTACCTATTGCTAATGGAGAATGCAAGAAGTAATGATACAAGTGAATCCTTAGAGGCTTGCATGAGCCGAATGAAACAAACGATTATTGCTCTAACTAAAGCAATAGCACAGCAACAAAGACAACAACCAATGCCTCCTCCGCCTCCTCCGGTCCAAGTTGAATTGGATAATAATGACATCACCAGCCTAACGTAGAAATTCATGAAGATGAAACCGCCAACTTTCTTGGGTGGTATTGAACTGTTGAAAGCGAAGAGACATGGTTACTAGAAATGGAAAAGTTATTTGAAATATTTCCTTGTACTGAGACTCAGAAGGTTTTATTGGCCACCTACACTCTTAAAGATGAAGTTTGGAGATGGTGGTTATTGATCCGAAATAGTAATGGGAATATGACAGGGGCTCAATTCAATGAGATCTTCTACAACAAGTACTTCCCCCAATGCTTTAGAGACTGAAAAGTTTCTGAATTCCAAGAACTTAAGCAAGGGAAGATGTCCGTAGCTGAGTACGAGGCTAAGTTCACCGAGTTGGCCAGATTTGCTCCTCATATGGTGGACACATATTATAAGAAAGCACAAAAGTTTGAGGGAGGACTAGTCTGGAAGTATTTGATCGAGTAGGCGTCTTGAAATTGCCTACTTATATAGAAGTGCTTGATAGGGCATTGATAACAGAGGCCATACTAGCAGCTAAGAAACAAGGTACAACTCTAACAACTGAATGAAGAAGTAAAAGGGCCGGATTCAATTTCAAGAAAGGCCGACCATTTTCGAAGAAGCAAAATACTGGATCGTCAAGTAGCTTAAGCCAAAGTAGTGGGTCTATCCCGGTTTGTCCAGAATGTGGAAGGAAACATAGGGGCATGTGTCACTGTGCATCTGGTGCTTGTTTTCGATGTGGCAAGACAGGCCACAAGATTAGAGATTACCCGATAAGACTCGATACGACTACCCGTCCTGCGGCAAGTTTAGCCGGATCTGCTCCTGCACCAAGAACCAATGCGAAGTCTAATATTGGAGGAGAAACTTTGAGACAAGGCCGGGTTTTTACATTAATACTTGGGGATGTATAGAATACTGAGTCAGTGGTGTCAGGAATAATCTCTATCTGTGCTCAGAATGCCTATGTGCTGATTGATTCTGGTTCCACGCATTCATTTGTATTGCATACTTTTTTCTTGAAAATTGACTAGACCATTAGAACCTATGAACTATTTATTATCTGTGTCTACACCTGGGGGTTCTATGATATATGCTTCTGTCTATTCGACATGTGATATTATGATTGGTAATATGACATTGTATACTGATTTGTTGCCCTTGAGCATTGATCATTTGATTGTATTCTGGGTATTGATTGGTTGACTAAATACTGCGCCACTATTGATTGTGCGAATAAATCTATTATGTTTAGACCACTTTGTATGCCTGAGTTTGTTTTTACTGGAAATGGGGTAGTTTCTCCTCCATACTTGATTTCATTTATGAAAGCCAGGAAATTGTTAAGAAAATGTTGTCGGGGCTACTTGTGTTGTGTGTTGACTGAGTCTTCGGATAAACGATACCTAAAGTCCGTGAATTTCCTAATGTGTTTCCTACTGACCTAGCTGGGGAATTAATTGACAGAGAAAGTGAGTTCACCATTGATGTAGTACCTCGGACACAACCAATTTCTAAAACCCCATACAGAATGTCCACTTTTGAACTGAAGGAATTAAAAACTCAACTCCAAAAACTATTAGACAAGATGTTTATCCGCTCGAGCAATTCACCTTGGGGTGCTCCAGTGTTATTTGTCAAAAAGAAAGACAGGTCTTTGAGGTTATGTATTGACTACTGTGAGTTGAACAAAGTAACTATCAAGAACAAGTACCCATTACCCCGAATAGGTGACTTGTTTGATCTACTTCAAGGAGCACAAGTGTTCTCTAAGATAGACCTTAGATTCGGGTATCACGAACTAAAGGTGAATGCAAAAGACATTGAGAAAACCGCTTTCCGAACTAGATATGGACATTATGAATTCTTAGTCATGCCAATTGGGATAACTAATGCACTTGCAGCATTCGTGGACTTAATGAATAGAGTGTTCAAACAATTCCTTGATAAGTTTATTATTGTGTTCATCGATGATATATTGATTTATTCTAAAAGCATGGAAGAACATGAAAATCATCTGAGAATTGCTTTACAGATTCTGAGAGAAAAGAAGTTATATGCAAAATTTTCCAAATGCGAATTTTGGCTTGACAATGTGGCATTTTTGGGGCATGTAATTAATAAGGATGGTATCTCCGTTGACCCATAAAAAATTGAATCTATTGTGAACTAGCTTAGACCGACGAATGTAACAGAAGTTTGAAATTTTCTAGGACTTGCAGGCTATTATCGCAGATTTGTAAAAGATTTTTCCAAACTTGCTTTGCCACTCACTCAATTGACACAGAAAGCTACACCATTCGATTGGGCTGATCAAAGAGAGACTGTTTTCAAAGAGCTAAAAACAAGGTTAGTAACTGCATCAATTTTGACCTTGCCTAATGGTACTGATGGGTTTCAAATTTATAGTGATACTTCCCACAAAGGTTTGGGGTGTGTTGATGCAAAATGGAAAAGTGATTGCTTATGCTTCTTGACAACTCCGCCCTCATGAAAAGAATTATCCAACCCATGACCTTGAATTAGCTGCTGTGATATTTGCTTTAAAAATTTGGCGCCATTATCTGTATGTAATAACTTGTGAAGTATACACAGATCACAAAAACTTAAAATATTGCTTCATCCAAAAAGAACTAAACATGAGACAGAGGAGATGTTTAGAATTAATCAAGGACTATGATTTGCAAATTTTGTATCATCCAGGGAAGGCAAATACCATTGCAGATGCATTGAGCCGAAAATCTATTGGGAATTTGTCATGTTTGCTCATTGGTCAGAGAGAGTTATTGTGTGACTTGGAGAAAAATGAAAGTGAAATTGTGTTACGTGAACAAGGCGAGATCTTGGCTGCCATTTTTGCCCAACCTGCAATCATTGAAGAAATTAAAGAGAAACAACGTGAAGATGAGTTTCTGAGGAAAATTGTCAATGAGATTGACTCAAAACCGAGATCGGGATTTATGCTTGACAATGAAGTGTTGAAATTTCAAAATCGTCTTTGTGTGCCAGATTGTTTTAACTTGAGGAAACACATCATGATTGAAGCTCACAATTCAAAATTTGTATGCATCCGGGAAACACAAAGATGTATCATGACTTGAAACAAAATTTCTGGTGGCTGGGAATGAAAAAGTGTGTTGTAGATTTTGTAGCTAGATGTTTGCACTGCCAACAAGTTAAAGCTGAAATCATCGACCCACCGGATTGCTATAGTTGCTTCCAATATCGAAATAGAAATGGAAACATGTCACAATGGACTTCATTGTGGGATTACCTTGCTCTCCTCGAGGTATGGACTCTATCTGGGTAATTGTTGATCGTTTGACTAAATTTGCACATTTCTTATCTGTCAAATCTTTGTATAATGCAGATAAGTGGGCTAACTTGTATGTTAATAAGATTGTGAGATTACATGGCGTGCTAGTATCTATTGTATCCGATAGAGATCCTAAGTTCACTTCAAGATTTTGGCAGAGTCTACAGTAAGCTCTGGGGACTAAATTAAGACCAAGCAGTGCTTATCACCCATAGACAGATGGCCAATCTGAACGGACCATTCAGACGTTGGAAGACTTGTTACGGATGTGTGCCCTAGACTTTCAAGGCAGTTGGGAAACTTATTTACCACTAGCCAAATTTGTGTATAACAATAGCTACCATTCGAGTATCGGCATGGCTCCTTATGAAGCTTTGTATGGTAGAAAGTTTCGATCTCCAATTTGCTGGGCTAAGATAGGTGATGGGCCATTGTTAGGGCCGGAACTTGTGCAAGAAATAACCGAAAAAGTGAAATTGATTCATCAACGTCTGAAAACTGCACAGAACCGTCAAAAAAGTTATACCGACGTCTGAAGGCGTGATAGAGAATATGAAGTCAGAGATCATGTGTTTATCAAAGTGACTCCAATAAAAGGTCAGACACGGTTTGGAGTGAAGGGTAAGTTAGCACCAAGATATGTTGGGCTTTATGAAATCCTTAAGAAAATTAACCCAGTGACGTATCGGGTAGCCTTGCTTCCAGCCATAGAAAATATGCATAATGTCTTTCATGTTTCAATGCTTCGGGGGCTATTTGAGGGATCCATTCCATGTTATTAAGCCGACACATGTACTTTTGAAGGATGATTATACATATGAAGAACGGCCAATTCAAATCATTAACCGAAGAATCAAGAGATTGAGGAACAAGGACATTCCAATTGGTGAAGGTTGATTGGCAGAATCATGGAGGAACTTATGCTACATGGGAAATGGAAGAAGATATGATGAAGAGATATTCAGATTTGTTTCTGTTGAACCCAACGTTCTTCCAAAATGAAGGTACTTTGAGTTTGGAGACCATACTCTTTAAAGGGGGAAGACTGTAACAACCCTAATCTCTAATTAACATGCAATCCATGATTAAGAATGTTTAATAAGTAATTAAAGTGAAATTTTGCATTCATTACGTGTGTTATGTGTTATATGACTTTCTATCTGTTCTGTGTAGGAATATCTGTCTCTAATTTTGTTCTATTCTGTAAAATTGAAGGCCCTATCGGCATCCGATCATGAAATTGACTTGGTTTTTGTGTTAATTAGAATTTTTAGAATTTTTGGGTAGGTTCAATTAAAATTTGAGTTTGAAGCTTAGGAGTGCAATCTGGAAATTTGAGATTCTGCACTTCCGCTCGAACGGCATAATCTGCACTCGAGCGACCCTTTTGTGATCTTACACTTCTGCTCAAGCGATATAGCGATCCCAGTTGTCCCTTTACTGTTTTGTTATATTCCGGACTCAGTTCCATGGAGTTGGTAGTTGTATCTACCTTGTTGTCATCCTTTAATTCCATTTGTTCGGGTTTTAGGATATATTGGGCAGAGTTGTTACAGGTTGGTTAGGCTTTGGTTTCAATTCTTTGTTGCCCAGTTTTTAGGAGGTTCGCTCGAGCGGGTCTTCTTGCGCTCGAGCGGAGATTGCACACTTCCAGTTTTTCGTGTCCCTGCAAAACTTCTGCAGGTGTGATTTTTACGCTCGAGCGGGTTTCTTTACGCTCGAGCGGTGGCGCTCGAGCGGGGACTCTGGCGCTCGAGCGGGTAGTACCTTTTTGGTGTAAGTTCTGGGTGGGGGAAATCTACGCTCGAGCGGACTGGTTTTCGCGCTCGAGCGGATGTGTTTTATTCTTGTGTCTTGGCGCTCGAGTGGGCCTTCTTGAGCTCGAGCGTGTCTAGATTTTTGTTCTTGACGCTCGAGCGTTGTGTTCTCCGCTCGAGCGGGAATGTCGTATATCAGTTGGCAGCTGGGCATTTTAAAATCACTTTTTGCATTCTATAAGTCCGAGATCCGACTTTTGGATCACTTTTTCAACTCCTTTTCTCTCTCTTACTTTTCAAAATCTCCATTTGAGAGCTCCTCTCACTAGAACCTTAACTTCTCTCTAGATATTGATCTAGCTAGGGTGTATTCCTCACCTTTGGTCTTCACAAAAGTTGGGTTGATCGTAGAGGGCTTTACCTTGATCCGAAAATTTCGAGTTTTGGAGCACGTTGAGTTTCGTCATCTTCTTCCCTTGAGCTCCGAATTTGAGCTCCGAATTTGATATGTTAGATATGCATTAAGTTAAGTTTTTGTTTGTATTCACCACTTTGTATCTATATATTGGCCTTTATGCCAACATAATGAAGCATGAAAATTCCCTTCAACTTCTCTCCATCTTTTTTCTTTCTTCTTTGTCTCTAAGTTCTCTATCATAATTTTATAACTCCACCATAACTCCATAAGTAAAAAAGCTCCTTTCCTTTTTAGTTTTGTAATTGGTATCAGAGCTTGGTGAAGAGCTTTGAAAAGCAAGATCAAGCTATGTAAATATTTCTATCTATGTATAAATTTTTGATATATATATAAGTTTGTATGGTGTGTTTTATGTTATAAAAAAAATAAAAAATAAAATAAAATAAAATAAAATTTAAGTTAAAAATTTCGTCTAAGTTTTTTGTGTATCTTTTGTATTTTATATCTTCATAATTATTTGTTTCATTTTTAGTTGTTGTAAAACCTATATGCTTAGTGTATGTCAAAGCCCATATACTCATTAAGATCTTTTGACTATTGGCCACAATTAAGTCTTTAAGATCATAAAAGAGAGGTTTTAGGCACCAGATAATACACTAGGAGGGTCTTAGGTACCAACAACAATGTAAAATGGCAATTAATTTTGATGATATAATATGCTTTGGAAATACAAAAAATAATGTTAATAATAAATATGATCATAGTCTGCATATTACTAAAGAATCTGCAAATATAAATAGTGTGTGTTCTAGTTTAAATATTATTACTGATATTATGTGTTCTTGGTTTTCTAAATTAGATAAAAATCCAAAAAATAAATCAAAATTATCTAGAAACCAAAGTTGAGTCTATAGAATCTAAAATAGACAATTTGGGTTCTATAATAAATATTGATTTAAATAAAGAAGCAAAAAACCAAATAAAAAATTTGGTGACAAAATTATAAACTATATCCTTCATAAACAATGATGGAATGAATAGTCCAGGAGATAGCGATATCCCTAGGCTATTTTATGGTACAGAAGATATTATGGTACTTCAAACCAATACCTATAATAAAACTGAATATGAAAATATTGTTGAAATATTGGATTATTGGAGAAAATTATATAAAGACCCAGACTTAGTTATTGATGAAAGAAATAAGCTACTGGATCAGAAAAGAGAAACTTATCTAGAAAATGAAGCCTTTTTACAACACTTTACTTATGATATTAATATGTCAACTAATGATGATGACAGCCAATCATCCTCATCTGAAGAATCAATAGATCAAGATATTTCATCAGAAATAAATAAAGAGAAAAGAAAGGCAGACGAGCCAATTGATCCCGAATTATTTGGCACATGGGGAGATGGAGAAAATTTTGATTTTATTCAAACAAATGAAGTTAAAAATGATATTAACATTGGAAGTACCTCCAATCCTACACCTGAGCCAGTAATATCTAGAAAAGATAATAATCATAAGTATCCAATAGCTCAAAATGGTACTTATTTAGACTTGTCTCATGTTCCTTTTAAGGATCAACCACAAGCAATAGATGATTGGGCACAATCCTTGTCCATCATTATTACCAATTATAAAAATAGTTGGTCAAAGGAAAAATTCCTTGATTATATTGCAGCAACCTCCAGGGAGATGTGTTGCAATGGTTAAGACAGTGCGGACTATTTTGATCTTCGACATAGATTATTGGTAGTTTTTGTAAAGTGTTTGAAGTGATTGATTTTGGACTTAGGGTTTCAAAGGGTATAAACGAGGGTTTTGATGTTTTGATTCTTAAACATGTATTTTGGGTTTCAAAATAATGATGTTGTTGTTGGTTGTTGATATATAGCCATTGGGTCAATATTGAGAAATGGGTAGAAAATCCTAATTTTTGAATAAATTAATTGGTATAATTAATTTGGAAAAAATTGTGGACTTATGGAATTGAGTTGGATAATGAAATGGTTCATTATATGGTTGATAGTGGAGTTAGATTTATTAATCGCTCACTTTTGAAACATTGATATTTTATCTGTTGGACTTTATTAATCTTTTAGAAATAATTGCTTGGGCTACCGGTGGGGGTAGTTTTTATTGTTGTAGACAATGCATGATGATTAGGCAAACTAAAATATAATATGGATATGTCATAAGAATATGACGGTTTGATAGAATACATTAACGTTATGTATTTGATTGATTGTGTATATGACCTTGTGTGTATATACGTTGTGTGTGTGGGAGGAAGATAGGGATGCACTCTAACGGTTTAGGGAAGATAGGGATGGACCTCTAACCGGATGTTGTTTGGTGAGGAGATAGGGATGGACTCCATGATACAGCTCATTGCTTGTCAGATAAATGTGTTGATATAGCTCATATGCTTATCTTTGGAGTGTTGATTCAGCTCATATGCTTATCATTGGAGTGTTGATTAGCAATATGCATATCTGTCTTGAAATGTGGATACAGCTTGTATGCTTATTGTTGAGATGTTGATACAAGCTAGGATGGTTATCTACTTGTAAAAGGAAAATGTTTATATGAGTCATTGTCTCATATAAGTGGTGGCCAGGTTCTGAGCCGTTGTGTAAATTGTGGAATGATAAGAAATGGAAATGGGTTATGAATTGGTTTATGGAAATTGAACATTTATCAATTGCTAATGTCTTAGTTATCTGCTCATACTGTGTTTAGCATATTCTACTGGGCGTTGGCTCACCCTATATGGGACATTATTTTCAGGTACAGGTAGTATGCTACCTTCCAGGACATAGCTGTGAATGATGATGAGAGTTGAAGACTCTTTTTTTTTGTTATTTGATGTATATACATGTAAATTCAAGCCAAGGCTTAATATGTATTGAGTTAGCACTCTTCTTTTGTAACCAAGTGTTAACTTGGAAGCTGTAAGCCATAGGGCATTTGCTTTTTGTTGTTAACATGTAATACAACTGTCAAGAATACTCTGAGGAATAGAAATGGTTGGTTTTTTTATGTCAATGCATGTCTAAAATGTTGGTTTTATGTATTATTTTGAGGGCGTTTCCAGACTTCGGGTAATCAGAGCGTACCGGTTCGAATACTTTGGTAATATGTGGGCGGAAATGTGATAGTGCATCACAATGGGTTTGTATCGCTTGATAAGACTTATGGTATAGTTCAATGTCTTGTGTTTAATTGATTACAATGCTTATGTGACGTATGGGTTATGGATAGTAGTTTCTAGGATGTTGATTATGGACCGTTGGTATTTGGAGCCTGTCGTTGGAAAAGCATTTTGATCAATGTGTTTTCTAACCGGAACTCTAGTAACGCCTCGGGGACTATCATTATGCACAATGAAATTTTGTTAAGGCTTATGTGTTATGTGTTTACGTGGATGTATTACAATTGTCCACGCATTAATTTAGGACGCAAGTGTTTATAAGCTCGGACCATTTGCATGAACTGTGCTAAGATAGTCCTTCGGTTACCTTTATTAGGATGTCAGGTACGAGGAGCTGGTAGGCCGTGGGCAGGCAATGGTAGGCAGGAGGTGCATTTACCCAGGATGACGGTTTCGGAATGCCAGGTAGGGAGCTTGGTCAGGCCAACGTGGTCCGAGCCAGCGGGTTACGCAGGCTATGGGCGCCCTGGCCCGAAGAGATAGGCGGAAGCTTTTGGGGTATTCTCAGAGGCTGAGAATCAGGTTGGATGGCAAGGCCTTCTTTTCTGAAGAGGGAATTCTCTTCCGGTCTAACCTGGACGAGTTTGTTGGGGATTCGAAGAGCCACTTAGGCTGACGACGTGGTTGGAACAGATGGAGAAGCACGTTCGAGAGTGCTTGGCATCGAGGACGGGAACGTTTTAATAGGTGACCCTTGGCATCCTTCCCAACTGACGGGAGATTGCGCGCGGGTCAATGGTGGAAGTACGAGAAGGCAGTGTTGGTGGTGTATGGGAAGGCGTTTTGTGAATGCTTTCCAGGAGAAGCTTTTATCTTTCAGCTGCAGAGAGAATGCTGAAGGGAAAGTTTTGCCAGCTAAACAGCAGGGCTTCGTCATGGCCGAGTTATTGCAGGCTACTTTTACTAGTACTGTCCAAGTTTGAAATCCTGAATGGTGGGCGTCCGAGGGAAACGCCGTTGCTTTGAGTATGAGCAGAAAGTTGAGGCGTGGACTCAGGCTAGGTTGGATCGGGTCGTTTATCCGGATATAAACTTTAGGTGGAATGCTGCAGCTTCATTAATGGAGTTCTGATGAGATGGAGGATGAGAGGGGAGAGGCCTCGAAAGGTAGGAGCCAAAGATGGTCAGGGTGACGGTCAAGTAAGAGGGGTTCTAACCCCCAGCAGTCTCAGTGGTGGATTTTGGCCTAGATACCTTTCCATGCGAGTTGCGGGTTCTGGAAGAGGTAGTCAGGAGGCTTTGACTTTGTCTTGCGTTGGCAATGCTGGTTCACGAAATCTTTCGATTTGCCCACAGAAGGGAGGGGGTCAGCTGAGCTGCTTCTTGTATCAGCTAGACCTCAGGGGCCAAGACAGTCAGGCAGTGGGCCAGTCTTTGTCTTTGGCCTATCCAGTGTGGGTCAGCCTGGCGCACCTGAAGAGGTTTTGCTGCACAGTTGGTGGCACTTCGGGCGCGTCTGGTTCTAGGGCAGGACGCAGGGTAGTTATCAGCAGCTCATGTCTGTGCGCTTCGAGGCCAATCAGGGAGCTTCGTCATCCCAGTCAGTGGTTCAGCGTCTTTTTGCTCCAGAGGTGAGCAGGAATCAGCGGGCCTACAGGCCGCGTATATTGCTCGTATTACCGCGCAAGGACCTGGAGTATCGGCTCCATTCAGTAGTGAGAGGTACCTTTTTGTTTTGCAACTCATTGCTAAGTGTTTGATTGATACGGGTGCATCTCATTCTTGTTGTAATCTGCTCGCATTCTGCATCTGTTTGGAAATTGGAGTTGCACAGTTAGCCATCTCCTATATGTGTAGTATGCCTGTTTGGTGAGTGAGTTATCTTCGAAACAATGGCGTGGTTAGAGGTTGTGAGTGTTATATGAGTCGTCCGACTTCATAGGCTTCCTTTTCCTTTCTTGTTGTTATGCCTCATTGAACGGGTTTTGGATGTTATTTGGGTAGGACTGGACTAATCGTCATAATAATATTGCCTGCGTTGCTGTTATTGCATTGCTACCTCGAGCTGCAGAGGGTCACGGTTTGTGTAGCCGTTGAGCCGGGGAGAGTGTTTTCCATTTCTTGGGAGATCGGTGTGTAGTGTGTTGCCACCGATGTGATGATCCGTGAGGGCGGAACGAGCTTAGTGGTTCCTACTGTGCTAGGGGCTTTTAGTGAGTGGTGGGAGTTCTTTTTTGGTGGGGGGGGATGAGACCAGATTGTTTTCCGAGGGTCAGGTTGGGTGAGTATTCGCGGATGTTTTTCCCGAGGGTCTCGTTAGTTTTGCCCACTACTCACCTGAGAAGATAGAGTTCTCTATGTTGTTTAGTGCCCGCACAGATCTGGCGCTGATTTCTATGGCACCTTATCGTTCTTGCCCCAGTCAGTAGCCAGTTGGAGTGAGTTGAAGAATTCGTCCGAGGAATTGCTAGATAAGGGTTTTGTTCGCCCAGTGTTTCGCCATGGGGAGCAACACGGCCCTCTTTGCTAAAAAGAAAGTGGTGCATTGAGATTTGTGTGTAGGACTACCGGGAAGTTGGAATCGGGCTCGGTCAAGAATAATACCCTATGCCCGTATAGGATGATCTGTTTTTGACCAGTTGAAGGATTTCCGTTGTTTCTCTTAAGATTAGACTGAGATCGGGTTACCACAGTGAGGGTCAGAAGAGGGAGGATATTCCTAAGAGGCATTCCGTATCGAGCGGTATGGCCATATATTGCAAGTTTCTGGTGATGCCATTGGGCTTACCAACTGCACCGGCAGTGCTTTATTGGATTTGGATGAACGGAAATATCTCCGGGAATTCTTAGACCCATTTTGAGTCGTTTTCGTGGCACGAACATTCCTTTTTTAATTCGCTTCAGAGGAGGAACACGCCGGGAACCACTGAGAGTGGTGGCTCTGGCACGTTACTAGAGCTCATAGGCTGTTATGCCAAGTTTTGAAGGAAGTGTTAGAGTTTTGCTAGGGGAAGTTAAATTCTTTAGCCAGTTGGTATCCGGGGAAGGGGGTTCTTGTGGATTACGATCCAAGTTTGAGGCAGTGCAAGAGTTGGGCAACAGCCTAAGAGTGTGTTTGAGATTCGCATTTTCTGGGAATCAGCTGGGTATTGACGTCGGTTTGTGAAAGATTTTCTTCAGGATAGCTTCGCCGTTGACTAGATGAGCGGAAAGGGGTTCAAGTTTGTATTAGACGTGAGATTTTGAAAAGTCGTTTCCAAGAGTTTAAGGTTAGAGTTGGACCACCGCTCCGATTTTGATTATTCCGGAGGAGAGGGTCGGGTTTACGCTGGTATTATTGTGATGCCTCACGAGAGGGTTTGGTTGTGTGTTGAATGCAAGAGGGGAATAGTAGTAGCTTTATGGCTCACGTCAGTTGAAAATACACGGAAGAATACCCCTAACACACGGACCTTAGAGTTGTAGCAGCAGTAATCTTTTGCTTGAGAAGTTTGGAGGCACTAACCCTTTATTGGTGGAGAGTGTTTCGTCACCCAGGTTGAGTTCTGCAAGAGAAGACTAATGATAAGGCCAGATACCGTCGTATAGAGTTTTTGAGACCTAATCTTCTGATAACACAGATTCCCGGATAAACGCGAGCTACGCACGGAGGCTTACAATATAGAAATTGAGGAGCACTGGCAGCAAGCGCACTATGGAGTTCATTATAACTAGTGACTTGTTCAAGTTGGTAAACTATACTCCGAAAGGAATTTTGGGGTGTTAGTAGATTCCTTTGTGAGCTTGGTATAGTCCATCGGTCGGGAATGGGACGAGTGATATTGGTTTGCAGTGCTTGCGGAGTTTGACTTGCTTCTGAGGTCGTGAAGTAGGCTCGAGACGGCTGCGGCCTTGTTCTCTCGTTTGTTTGCCGCAGCGACTACACTTGTGGATCGCATAGATGTTTTATAGAGGCAAGAGATAAGTGACCTGAGGTACTGGAAATTCACATCTCAGAAAGGATACCGATCGCTCGAAATCCCAAGTGGAAGGTGTGAAGGATAGGGTTTGACGGTTATGGTGATCCCGACCTAGAGCTGTGGAGATACCGAGACCGTTTGTTTTGTACCGGAGTCTGCCGAGAGGAAGTACTCCGAGACCGTATACATCATAACGTCTTGCGGTATGGCTCGGGAAAAGGCACTAAGACTGATTATCGGGATTTTGCCGGTCCGCCAGTTTTGCTCGGTGGCGGTCCAGAATAGTATGAAGAGGGAGATGTGGCTGTTCTCGTGTCTAAGTGCCTTACTTGCCAGCAAGTAAAGGCCGAGCATGCAGAGGCCAGCGGGTTTTGTTGCAACCCTTGCCTATTGCCGAGTGGAAGTGGGACACATTGTCACTATGGACTTGCGTTGTAGGTCTTCGAGGAGTCAGCAGGGTTAGTGATGCATCTTGGGTGGTTGTAGACCGGTTGACTAAGTCGGCTGCACTCATTCCTATGCGCGTGAGAGATTCGGTAATATCTCGCCGACTTGTATATTCGGGACATAGTGAGATTGCAAGGCGGGGTCCCAGTGACGATCGTCTCAGATAGAGATCCTCGTTTTACTGCTAGGTTTTGTGGCAGAATTTGCAGAGTGCCTTGGGCACTAGGTTGACCTTAGAACGGGCTTATGATCCTCAGATGACGGCAGTCCGAGCGTACTATCAGATTCTTGAGGATAGGCTTCGAGGTTGTGGTCCTTGACTTTAGTGGGACAATGGGAGAGGAACTTGCCCTTGGTGGAGTTCCTACAATACAGTTTTCAGTCTTAGTATCGGTATGGCACCGTTTGAGGCCTTGTATGGCCGACCGTGTATGACTGTAGGTCTCCGTGTTTGGGCCGAGGTGGGTGATGCACTTTGTTGGGTCCGGAGTTGGTTAGAGAGACGACGGAGAACGTTGAGCTTATCGTAGGAGGCTTGTTACAGCCCAGAGTCGCCAAAAGAGTTATGCTAACCGTAGGAGGAGGCCTTTGGCGTTTGAGGTAGGTGATCATGTCTTCTTGAAAATATTCACCTAGGCGAGGTTTGATGAGTTCGGAAGAGTGGGAAGCTATCCTTTCGGTTTTATCGGTCCCTTTGAGATCCTTGAGAGGATGAGGGGAGGTTGGCTTATCGTTTAGCTTTACTACCGCAGTTGTTCGGAGTGCATGACGTGTTTCATGTGAGTATGCTTCGGAAGTATCACTGGTCCGTCCGCATGTGTTAGAATTGGACCGACTTAGAGGTAGATGAGGATGCCTCGTATGAGGAGAGACCGGTTCGGGTCTTGGATAAGCGGGATCAAGTCCTACGTGGCAAGACCATTCCTTTGGTGAAGGTTTTGTGGAAACATCACGGAGTGGAGGAGGCCACTTGGGAACGTGAGTTGGAAGTTCGTGAAAAGTATCCGGACATGTTTATTGATGTGTAATTTTGTAATGAAATTCTGTAATATTGTTGAACTTTAAGAACATTATATGTGTCTTAAGTTGTAAAACATTGTGAATGTTTTGGTTAATGGAAGTTTGTTTTAATATTGCGTATGTTATATTGTGGAAATGCAGGTATGATATTAATGTTGCATGTATTATGGAATTGTGAGAAACAGGTTGAAATTGGTAGATTTCAAAAGAATGCATGTTGATAATGCAGGTTGTTATGTATAATGTGAAATGCCTCTTGAAAAGAGATGGGTTTGACCGGTAATGGGTCGGGTTGTTTAAATATTATGTTGTAATATTGTTGAGAATGGAGAAAATCTGTTTTTTTTAAAGAACTTGTGTTTAATTTCGGGGACGAAATTCTTTAAGGGGGGGAGGTTATAGCGATCCCGGTTGTCCCTTTACTGTTCTGTTGTATTCCGGACTCAGTTCCGTGGAGTTGGTAGTTGTGTCTACCTTGTTGTCATCCTTTAATTCCATTTGTTCGGGTTTTAGGATGTATTGGGCAGAGTTGTTACAGGTTGGTTAGGCTTTGGTTTCAATTCTTTGTTGCTCAGTTTTTAGGAGGTCCGCTCGAGCGGGTCTTTTTGCGCTCGAGCGGAGATTGCACACTTCTAGTTTTTCGTGTCCCTGCAAAACTTCTGCAGGTGTGATTTTTATGCTCGAGCGGGTACTCTGGCGCTCGAGCGGGTACTCTGGCGCTCGAGCGGGTAGTAACTTTTTGGTGTAAGTTCTGGGAGGGGAAAATCTACACTCGAGTGGACTGGTTTTCGCGCTCGAGCAGATGTGCTTTATTCTTGTGTCTTGGCGCTCGAACGGGCCTTCTTGAGCTCGAGCGTGTCCAGATTTTTGTTCTTGACGCTCGAGCGTTGTGTTCTCCGCTCGAGCGGGAATGTCGTATATCAGTTGGCAGCTGGGCATTTTAAAATCACTTTTTGCATTCTCTCTCTATCTCTCTTTTACTTTTCCAAAAAGCCATTTGAGAGCTCCTCTCTCTAAAACCATAACTTCTCTCTAAGTATTGATCTAGCTAGGGTGTTTTGCTCACCTTTGGTCTTCACAAAAGTTGGGTTGATCGTAGAGGGCTTTACCTTGATCTGAAAATTTTGAGTTTTGGAGCACGTTGAGTTTCGTCATCTTCTTCCCTTGAGCTCCGAATTTGAGGTAGGGATTCCTACTCACTACTATGGGTTTTAACCTAGATTTTGAGCTTATTGTTTAAATGGTTGATTTTGGGACTTAGGGTTTCAAAATGTGTTAAAGAGGGTTTTGTGATTTTGGGCTCATAATATGTATTTTGGGTTTCAAAATGGTGTTATTGATGTTGGTTGTTGATATATAGACCATTGGGTCAATATTGGAAATGGGGTAGAAAACTAATTTGTTGAATGAAATTAGATTGGTATAATTAATTTGCGAAAATTGTGGACTTATGAATTGAGTGGAAATAATGAAATTGGTTCATTATATGGTTGAATAGTGGAGTTAGTATTTATTAATCGTCACTTTTGAAACATTGCATTATTTTATCTAGTTGGAGCTTTTATTATCTAATTTAGAAATAATTGCTTTGGTACTGGTGGAGGGTGTTTTCATTGTTGTAGACAATGCATGATGATTAGGCAAACTAAAACTAATCAATGTGATATGTCATAGAATATGACGGTTGATAGAATATATTAACGTTATGTATTGATTGATTGTGTTATATGACCTTTGTTTTGTTGTGTGTATGGGAGGAGATAGGGAGTGTACTCCACGGTTTAGGAAAGATGGGGAATGGAATCTAAAACCGGATTAGTTGTTTGGGAGGGTGGGATGGACTCTACCTGCTTACAGCCATATGTTGTTCAGATATGTTGTTGATATAGCTTTCTTATTCTTTGGAGGATGTTTGATACAGCTCATTTGCCTTATCATTGGAGTTGATTAATAATATGCATATCTGTTGAAATGTGGATACAGCTTGTATGCTTATCTGTTGATTTGTTGGTATAGTCTTATGCATGTCTAATGGGAAATGGAAAATGTTTAACATGAGTTGCTGTCTCATCTGGGTGGTTGGCCAGGTTCTGAGCCGTTGATGTAAATTGTGGAATTGATAAGAAATGGAAATGGGTTATGAATTGGTTTATGGAAATTGAACATTTATCAATTGCTAATGTCTTAGTTATTGCTTATACTGTGTTTAGCATATCTCTACTGGGCGTTGGCTCACCCTTTATGGGACATTATTTTCAGGTACAGGCAGTATGCCACCTCCAAGGACATAGCTTGGATGACGATGAGAGTGAAAGATTTTTTTTGTTTATTTTGATGTATTACATGTAAATTCAAGCCAAGGGCTTAATATGTATTGAGTTAGCACTCTTCTTTTTGTAACCAAGTATTAACTTGGAAAGCTGTAAGCCCATAGGGCATTTGCTTTTATTGTTAACATGTAATACAATTGTAAGAATTACTCTGATGAATAGAAATGGTTGGTTTCTTTTATGTCAATGCATGTCTAAAATGTTGGGTTTTATGTATTATTTTGAGGGCGTTACAAGCGAGAAATGCAAGCTCCCAGAAGTTCTCACATTTTATAGACTGTTCGAGCGACAAAGGTTGCGGTCGAGCAGGGGTTTCATTCTCACGCTCGAGCGACCGTCAAGCGACCGTCGAGCGGAGATTTCATACAACCAGTACTTTTTCAAAGTTTGCAGACCGCTAGAGTGAGGGAATCTGCGCTTGAGCGACTCCTCATATGTTTACATGTCCGCTCGAGCGAGAGAAGTTGCCCTCGAGCGTGACCCTTGTTTTTAGCAAGTTTTGTTGAGAGTCCCAAAGTGCATTTTGGCATTCATAATGCATCCTTGGCATTCATAATGCATCCTAGGCATTCCTAGGCCATGTTTAAGACTCAATAAGAGGCTAAGACTTAGAAACACACTAAGATTGAAACAAAAGAAGTTAAGTATCAATCGAGTATGTGTTCTATTATGTGTTTCTACTATGTGTGTGTAGGTCACGCCACAAGTTATCTGAGTTGTTTGTTCTGCAAGTGGAGTCATCTGTGAGTAATAACTCTGTAAAGTTATGTTTAACTTTAATTATTTTCTGATGCTATGAAATGATAAGTTTTTTGAAATGTGATGTTTTGTATGAATGAATGATTGTCCAAATTTTTGAAATGTATTTGTGACATCCTTAGCATAAGGCCCTTGCCTAGGGGTAATAATACCGTGGTTTACAAGTATAAGGCCCTTGCTCGAGGGTAACAATACCGTGCCTTTTTAAGCAAGGCCCTTGCCCTGGGGTAATAATACCGTGGTCTCATGGCCCTTGCCTGGGGGTAACAATACTGTGGCTCAAGTATGTTACAAGTTCCCGGTACCAGAGGTTCCTCATGGAGCTAACAAGCATGATAACACTAATGGATGTACCATTTATGATTAAGCATGAACTCTGATTTTTATATGAAGTTTGAACAAGAATATATATATATATATATATATGTTTTGATATGAATTATGATTTTCGAATTTGTTATGGATATCGTTCATTTAAACCCTTTACTCTGTTATTATTCACTGGGCTTCCGCTCACTCTACTATATTATGTATGTATGTGAGCAAGCGTATGACCAGACTTAAGCTGCTGCCTGGAAATTTTTGGTCAGCCAGCCATTATGCCTTCCGGGGAGGTTCCCTTTTGAGATGTCCAGTTTTATAACCTTGCTACAGATGTTTTTGCTTTGTTTTGCTTATCTGTACATTGGGCTATGTTCTCTTTTGGTATTATTTGTGTATTTGGGTGACGTAAGACTCATGTATTTATGACGTCGCATATATGTATAAGTTTGTTTTGATGATTTCTGTCTCATATACGTTAACACAGCTCTATGGACATTTTATATTTTCTATATCTGCTTCCGCAACCCCTTATTATATGACATTCTATTAAGAGGCCTTTGGTAATCTAAGGATTACTGGCCGGTTACGACGCTAAACCTATAAGGGGCGGGTTTGGGCCGTGACACTGTGGGAGTCCATTGTAGAAGTTTATATTAGAAACTTGGTAGTTTTTGTGTTTTTGTTTTAAAGAAATTTAAGTTTATATTAGAAACTTCGTTAACAAAATTTTGAATTTTTTTTTTTTTTGCTTTTGTTGGTGTAACAACTGTAGGAAAGTATTAAGTTTTCGTTCATAATTTTTTTCTCCCTGCTGTTGTGATTAATACTTGCCTCTCCTGAAGTTATTACCTAGCTCCACCATTGGTTATTACAAACTTCTAGTTCAAATAGTGGTTGAAGAAGTTATACACACCATCATTGTGTGCCAAGACTTGTCTGTATGGCCATTACTCTTTCATGCCTTAGTCAGCACTAGGGCTATAAACGAATTGAGTTGTTCATGAACAGCTTGAGCTCTGCTCATTTAAAGGTCGTTGGAGCTTGTCTTGTTTACTAAATGAACAAGCTCGAATTTGGTTTTTAGGCCATTGTGTTATACGATTGGGCCCGAGGCTGTTGTGATATATGATTGAGCTCGAGGCCATTGTGTTAATATGTGGGCCCGGGGCTGTTGTGTTAATATGTGGGCTTGAGGCCATTATGTTATATGTTGGGCCTAAGGTCGTTTCGTAACCTATTGGGCCTGAGGCCGTTCTTTAATATGTCGGGCCTGAGTCCGTTATGTTATATGTTGGGCTTAAGGCCGTTCCGTAACTTGTTGGGCCTTCCGTAATATGTTGGGTCCGAGTCTGTTCTGTAAATGTGACTATGGATAGTGTTATGAAGGATGACATTTTGAAAAAGTATTGAGTTCACATAATATGCTTTCTTTTAATCCAAGATTGCTTATTTGATTCTCTTCACACCCTATATTGTATGTATGTATGTATGTAGGTGATCAGCATGGAGGTTATCACTACCCAAACTTGCCCTTATAGGTTTAGCATCGTAACCAGCCAGTATTCCTGGGATTATTGAAGGCCTCTGAGACAGATTAATATAATATTAGGGGCTAGTGGAGACAAATAACAAATATACAACGTCCATTGAGCTGTGCAAACTTACATGAGACAGAAAATTTTAAAACTTTTATATATATATATATATAAACATCATTCTTATGTCATCATATATATATATAGATTAGACAAAAAGGGACTTAGCCTTATTTACAAAATACACAAAGATTTGTTTAACCAAACAAGAAAACAAAACTTAAACTTTAAATCACGTAGCCATAACCACTTGACATATCTGGAACCTCCACGAGAGGCCCATAGGTTGGCTGACAAAAAACAGATTCCAGGTAAATGCCTCTAAGCCTAGTCACGCGCCTGATCACCTACGTACATAAATAATACAGTGAGCTGCAGCCTAGTGAATAATAACAATGTAAAGGATTTTAATGAATGATGTCCTATATCAGCTTTAGAAAATAGATTCATATTTATTTCAGAAACAGAAGCAGATCCATATTCATAATCTTGTCCAAATCATATATAGAAATTAGAGTTTATGCTTAATCATACGTGGTACATCTATTAGCACTAATTGAATAGATGCAGAACAGATGGTGGTTATGAGTAATCAGTTCCATAAAAGGAACCTCTGGATTTGGGTAACAGATAACAGATATGCTGAGCTCATGATGGAGCCTCCGGTATGGGTAACAGATAACAGATATAATAAGTTTCATAATGTAACCTCCGATACCGGGTAACAGCTAACAAATATCATATGATGCTAAGGATGCCACGAATACATGTCAAAAATTGGACAATCATTCATTGTACAAAACATAACATTTCAGAAAACAGCTCTTATTTCATCATACAGAAAATAAATAAAGTGGAATATAGCTTTACTAAGTTATTACTCACAGATAGCTGCATAAGTAGATCAGACATATTAGGCAGACAATAGCGCGTGACCTACACAAATACATAACATATACACATTGAAACACAATATTACTTCCTTGATCAAACTTGACTTTTCTTGTCTTTTTCTGTCTGAGTAGTCCGAAATTCTACTACGTTTATTCTTCCTTTATTACTAAGTCAATGACTTATTCTTTAACCAATTAATTTATGTTGATTGGTAGTTTATTAATCTTGTTGAGTCATAATTCTTGTCTAAGAATGCTTGTAAGCGAAAGAGAATGGAAATCGAAATATGAAACGACTTTTCAAAATTTTCTAAAATAGGACTCTTTGCTCGAGTGCAACATTGGTCGCTCAAGCAGACCCCTTGGTTTGCAAAAATACTGGTTGCTTGCATTCTACGCTCTAGCGACAACTTCTTCGCTCGAGTGGCGGTGATGAATTCTGGGTTTTCCAGAACGTTTAAATTTCAATACACATTACCAAGACTCCAAATTCATGCATGACTCACTCAAATATGCAAAAACATTCTCAATTACATATATTTGTTTAATGAAACTTAAAATTGAATCTATAAGGCTCTTTCAACAATAGTTGCATGTATGAAATTTAAATCAAAATCAAACTAAGTTTTGCTTCTCAAATATAAATTATAATTTATTTCCATGTTTGACCAAATTTAAATTTAATTCATTTCATCCATATCAAACCCAATTTCAAACTCATTTCAAAATATAATTTCAAAACTTCGGTTTAACATGGCTTGTCTAAAATAATACAAACTCTTAAATAATTAAGAAAACTTGATCAATTTTAAACCATTTACATCAAAACTCCTTTAATATAAAATTAAACCTCATTCTTCATAAATTCATACTTTTTAACCCAAAACTTAATTATAGATGTTTCAAAATATGTTCAATTTGAATTACATGCATGGATTCAAAATTAAAATTAAACCAATTCCTATCTTTCATAATAAAATCAAAACATTGTCTAACTTTAGGATTAACTCCAAATTTCCATAAACTTGATTTTTATAAAATTTCTTCATTCTCTTCAAAGCACGAAATTGATTATCTTAAATTCTTCAAAATCCATGATGTATGTATAAACCACTTATCAAAATCCAACCAATTCTCCATAATCAAGCTTAAACTATAATTGACTTCTTAATTTATATCATAACCAAACTCATAGACTTTAAAATATGAATTAAATTCTAAAATCTTGAAGATTCACAATGCATGTAAGGATAACCTTCAAATTTATGAAGGATGACAAAGATCAAACTCAAATATTAAATTACAACATCAATTTCTTAATTATCAAACTTAACTCAAATTTTCTTCGTTCTTTTCTTAATTCTTTCTATTTCCATGAAATTAAACCCATTTACTTCTTGATTTTGGTTGTTAAGTAATCAATCTATAAGGATTAAGCTTGAATTTCTTACCTAAACTCTTGAATTTGATGAATCTTTGATGAATTCTTGAACTCCCCTTTAATTCCACACCTTTCTTAGCTTTTCCTTCCTTATTTCTTTTTCTTCTTGAACTCTTGAGTTGGATATCCAGCAACTAACTCTCTCTCTTGGTCCTCCTCTTTCTCGCTCTCAGTCCTTTTTGTTTCCATTACATTCCTATTCAACATATTGAGTTCACCTTTTTCTTTTGTTTTTCTTTTGTTCTCACTGATTCTAGAACTCGCCAGCGCACACACACCTTTGTCTCAACATTACACGTATACACACACTTGTATAATTAGAATTCTCAGCACATCCACATAGGTTTCTCTCCACACCCACATACACTCACAATTCTAGATTTTTTCTTAATTGAATTCATGAATAAGATTAGCTTAGTTTAAATAACACTTAGTCTTAATAAATCTTAATTAACACATAATTAAATTAATTACAACTAATCATAAATTCTGCATAATTTAATTTGTCTAATTTGACTTTCTTTAGAGCGCAATTAATTATATTAAATCTACCATTCTGAATTAGATTTTTAATCAAACTCCCAAAAGGTTTCACATATTAAATTAAACTTATTTCCATCATAAATTTTGATTTCTTAGATCATTTAAGCCTTCAATTTCTGATCAAACTCAAAATTTTGTCAATAAATTACATATTCAAATTAGGCACCACATAAATGAATTTAATTCATAATAATATTAATTCCTACTTTGTATTACTTAATTAACTTCAATTCGGATCCAATTAATCAAATCTTAATTTTATAAATCTGAATTGAATATTTAATTAAACTCCCATATGATTTGATACTCGAAATTAAAATAATTCAATTCACCATTGGTACTATCTTGAGCCATTTAGGTTTTTAATTTCTAATTCCAAAATAAATCCTCAATAGAATCATATACGAATCAGTCTTCATAATTTTCATAAATCCTGAATTAAATCACAGTAATGGGCAATTAAATTCAAATCTCTTTGATTAATTAAATGTTAATTATTATACGTGGCGGGGTCGTCACAGAGGTCAACCTTAGAGTCAGCCTCAGGAAAATTGCTTATGAAGACCTGTCGTGTCGAAACTCCAACATGGCAGTTGTCTTTTGACTTTATGTCTATGTTAAGACTTTTGTACAGTGTTTGTTATGCTGGTCTTGCGGATGTGTAACTTAATGTCTTGACTCCTATGTACATAAGTATTTTATCATGACCATTTAAGCATCGTTCAATGGACGTTATTTCTTATATTTGTTTCCGCTTAAGGCCCCATTATTAAAAATATTTGTTTTCTATATGAGGTTGTAGGTAATCGTGTAATTACTGGCTGGTTATGAACCAAACTTTTAGGGGTAGGTTTGGGTCATGACAGTATGACTACAAGGGTTTGAAACCAAGCAAATAATTCAAATTGGACGGTAAACACTCCATTTTGACCATTCTTAAGACTTGGGCGCTTTATTCAGAACATCTGATGATGAAACGTTACGCTGTGCAATCTTTCAAATCTTCAACAAAGAAATTCGATTTCCAGCTTCAAACCCAAACTTTTCACCCATTTTTGACCAAAAGCTTTTTTTTTTTTCTTCTTCTTCTTTTTTTAGCCTGACCACTCAGAGAGCAGCAAGCCAATTGATTGGTCAGCCAGTCGGCCATGTGTAGCGTCAGATTTTGTATTTGCAGCGCAAGCTGCTTCCATGCACGGGATTTGGCCAACTGTCTTTTTTTGAAGATGTTTTTGACGTGAGAGGCTGTAATTCAATAAATAGACCACCTCCCCTCAGAGTTTAGGGTTAGAAAAATTATCCCAAAAGCTTAGAAGATTGCCCAAAGCATTTTCTCCACCCTCTTGAATATAGATACACTATAGATACATCATTGAAGCTCAAACTTGAAGCTTTTTGCTGAAGTTTTGAACCTTATTCCAGATACTTGAGGGTGTTTGGATTGAAGTTTGCTACCTAAGAATCTCTTCCTGTTTCCAAGAGGTTAACCTTTGAACTCCTTTCATCACCTTTTCTTTTACTCTTTTGCTCTTCATTTCTTGTCAATACATACTGATTTTCAGAGTTATTTTAGGCTTAAAAATGTGATTGAGCTTTCTTAAAAATAAAAGGGCTAGCCACCCTTCCATAGACTAGTTGTAATCCATTCACGCTCTTTCCATCTTTGCTCTTCTTCTTTTTTTCACTTTTTTTAGTTACTTTTCAGGACTGTTTTAGGTTATTTTTGTGTGATATGAATTGAATATGGGCTTGTAATAGTGTAATAGTCCTTACGAATTTGGTGTATTTAGGATATAGTCATCCATTTGTTTGAGTTGATCGCTTTACTTTTATTCTTATAACTTTCCATATGTATATTGGAACCTTGTGGTTATGGGAGGTTTAGAACTTAGCCATCCTGCCACAAGTTTGATTAACTAGTTGTAAATCTTTCGCTTTCATATTATTGTTGTTCACTTCAAAGCTAGATGATAGCTTTCTTGTCAAAAGTGTTGAAAAACTCTCTTCTTGATCATTTTTGGAACATGGAAATGGATGTTTAATCCTTATTTCATGAGTAGGAAGAGGAGTTGTCAACAATTTTGATGAATTGTGTGTTTAAGCTTTAGTAGGTAGCTTGATTTTGATTTTCCCTCTCGTCTTCTTTAAGGTGTTTTTCTTCTAGTTCCATTTTGAAGCTTGGATATGGGTGTTTCATCCTTATTCCATAAGTAGGAAGATGAGCATACAACAACTTTTTATAGCTATCATATATTTGCTTAGTTTTGCTTTTATTTTTCTTTGAAGTCAAATGAGAGCTCTTTCATCGAAAGTATTAGAAACTCTCTCCTAGTTCCATTTTGAAGCATGGAAATGGATGTTAATCCATGTTCCATGAGTAGGAAGAAGAGTCTCTAATTTCTTTCTTCAATGATGTAATCTTTTGTTTGTAAGCTTCACTTTCAAAATGGTTCTCATTAACCTATTCTCTCTAATTCGAGTACTCATTTATTCTTATTTACTATGAGACGTAGTAGGTTTGAACTATTTCTTCATTTGAAGTTTCAAGCTTTAATTCTCATTATTTGTTAGATCTTTCATCTCATTGCTTTACTAATCATCATGTAATACCATTGGGATGTTTGATGATTTGAGAAGAAAACCTATTTCCTCCTTGACTATCTTCATGATAAGAGGGAACATGAAGGATGAACATCCTTTGGAAATCCTCTGTTTGCTCTGTTGCAGCATGTTTTCCAAAATCAGTGGCCGGCCAACCATTCAGGTGTATGGCCGACCAATTCATCAGGTCGGCCGACCAAATCTTTTGTATGACAAGTGTGGTCATTCAGCCAAGCAGAGAAAATCCTGAGGTCAAAACAGAACTGTTTTCTGGCTATGAACAGGGCAATTTCTGGCAACAGGCAGAGAAGTTTCCAGAGGATGTTATTGCTTGCGCGCACGCGGCTTCCCGCCTTTCATTCAACTCCTTTAGATTCACCGTTTGGAAATTTGTATTTGTAATAATTAGTTAATTCATTTGTGTTTGTAATAATTAGTTAATTAAGACATTCGGATCCTCTTGTAAAGAGAGCACATTTGTAACACTTGATGTATGTCTTTCAATTTCTATTCCTTTTTCCCTTTTATTTACATTCTTATCGTGGTTGTATAAAGTATCATGTTTTCCTTTATCATTCCCTTGCTTTGTATCCATTTTTGAATGCATTAAGGTTCGGGTCATCATACTTGATGTCGTTATCATTTCCTACTTGATTATGTGTGTTACCTCATGCTTTGAGTTGATTCACATGTCATGTTAGTAACCGAATCTAGTAGTTGTATTTTTGTATGCGTTGCATTAGCCATTTTGCATATTAGAATCATGTATTTTTTCTAACTATCTTATTTTCTTTGGCTTGCCACGGTTGAATACTAGGTGAGCTTTTTGCTTTAACATATTATATGTGTGTTTGTGTTACCATGTTGAGCATACTACCATGAGGCTACTTGCTTACTTGAAATAATTCTTATGAATGCTCTTGGATGGAGGTTATTTTGCTTAAATTGGAATGATTTTGATTATTGTACATATGAGCTCATTTTTCCTTTGGATTGCACATATTCTTAAACTCTTTCAAAAAAGTATGAAATCAAAGCATTCCAAAGTAAGTGACATGGTCTATACTTGTTTACTTCACATAGTAATGTTAGCATTATTAATGAAACAAAATATGAGCATATAATGTCTATAAGATTCACATCATGATTTAGTAGAGGCCGATCTTTGATCGGGTGAGTGGGTTGTTCAATTCACGACCTTCCCTTCTCATACCTAAGTTCCCAAACTGAGACAGTTTTGGTTATGATGGACAAGTGGCCTTTGGCACAAGTCACGAGTTTCCTAATTCTCTCAAAAATATTAGGTGGCGACTCTGAAATCTGGCAATACAGTTTATTTTTGGCATCTCTGGTAATTAATGGATTTTTCTAAGATTTGCCGAATTTGGACTCTCATTTGTTTTTCTATTTCACATTGCAATTGTGAAGGCAGATTTAGAACTATGGGAGTCCGAATTGTAGGGAATTACATCCGAGGAGACTAAATGTTTTTTTTTGTCTAATAATTTAGAATAACTTGTAAGTACAAAGTTATAATTTTGTCTCTAAGAATCAAAATTATCTTTTTAACCCCAAAGGGTCAAAATTATCTTTTACCTTTATCTTTAGAATAAGGGTAATTTCTAAATTATCTTTAGAATAACTTGTCCACAATTTTAACCATAAGTGACAAAATTAACCAGTAATCCATTTCAACAGAAAATGTCCATTTTGTTCAAAAATTTCCATTTTACCCTTGTTATCCTAAAAGTCATTAAATAATTCAAATTATCAATAAGTTAACATTAGTAGGGCTGCAAATGAATCGAACTGTTCACGAATAGGTTCGACTCGGCTCATTAAGGGTTCAACTCGTTTAGTAAACGAGTCAAGTTCGAATTCGAATATTAAACTCATTTTTTAGTAAAGGAGCTCGAATTCGAATTCGAGCTCGAATAAGTTGGCCTTGTTTATCTTTATTTAAATTTACTAAACGAGCTGAGTTCGAATTCGAATATTAAGCTTGTTTTTTAGTCAACAAGCCGAGTTTGAACTCGAATATTAAACTCTTTTAGTAAATGAGCCGAGTTCAAACTCGAATAAGTTCGGTTCGTTTATCTTTGTTTAAATTATATAATAAATATATTATTTAATATAAATAATATTAAAAAAAATCTTTTCAAGCAGAGCCGAGCTCGAGCCTAGTTGCTTATTAAGTCAACCTCGAGCTCAATAAACGAGCCGAACTTGAGCTCAGCAAAACTCGGCTTGGTTCGGCTCATTTACAACCTAAACATGAGGCATGAAAGTATCACAGTATATCATTAAACTAGATAGCTTGTAAATACCTTAAAAATACCAAGTCCATTTCAAAACATGTCATCTTTTAAACTAAATCATATTAGGCCCCAAGTAAGTACACTTTAATAATTTTACAACGTTACGGACAACATGATATTTATATCAAAAGTCATGAAATATGACAATTGATACAGTTTTCCAGGTTTGGAAGCCAAAAATCCTATCTCATATTTTTCATTTTCACAAAAATAATCAAAGCATAACAATGTGCATATCACTCTTTAAATCTTGTTTTAATTTAGAGAGAAAAAAATGATTGATTGATGTGTAGGAGAGAGAGAGAGAGTGATTTTGAAAAAAAAAAATCAAAAAATTTGAACTTAACAAAGTTTTGAAAATTTTTCTCAAAAATTGTATCTTGAGATACAAACTAAACAAGTCTTAATTTTTTTTAATCAAAATTTCAACACCAATGTTGTGAGTGTTTAATAGAAAATTTTATATCCCTAATATTGTTATTTATCACATATAATTACGTTACACTATGTTAAATAATTGTAATTTAATTTCTCTATCTTTTCGATAAACTAGTGGTGGTGTACACGTGCGTTATACGTGGTATTTTCTTTAGTGTAGTGATATTTTTAAATGAAAATTTTCATCATAACATAAAGAAAATAGATATTAGAAAACTAGTATTTCAAAGTAAATTTATAAACTATGTCGATTTATCAACCAAACATAAAAATAGTATTTCATAGTGTATGAGAAAAGTGAGAATAAGATGTTCTGTATTACAAAGTTGTAGAACCATTGATATAAAATAAACTAATGATGCACAAATATGATTTGACTGTAAATAACTAAGCATGAATTGTAAGAAAAAAGAAACTTAAACCTAAAATTTATCAAGAATCTGAATGAATGGTCAAGATTCAACTCCTAAATGATGGGTTCTACTTTTAAAATAAATCTCACTACACATGTATTTTCTAGACAAATTTCTAGTAAAAAAATTTGAGTTTGTAAAAGTCCTCGTAACAAAGATAAATGTGTGTTATTAAAAAATGATTAGATTATCTCTTGTACAGTAAACAGAAGTAAAAGTTGCATATGTGAACAACAATGAAAAATTTACACTTTATATAGAAGATGAAGTATCTCTCAATGAATAGATGTGTTTATTCAAGGGATGTTTGGTTAAACCCCCTTTTTTAGGCCTTTTTTTAAGATAAAAGACAACTCAATGAATTCTCCTTCAAAAAGCACCTGAGTAAGAGAAGCCCAGCTCAATAAGGACATTCTATAATTTGTTTTTATTTTTTTTTACCATATTGCCCTCATATATATATATATATATATATCATATATCATATATTTGAACAATCTCTGCTCATGCATACATCGATCTTGAAGACAATCTGCGAAGTGAAGATGATCTGCGAAATCCATGAAGACGATCTCAAAGTCTGAAGATCTCACCACCGACGATCTCACCCTTGGTCAGCAATACATGATCTCGCCATCCAAGATCAACACTCTCAATTAAAATGAGAGATTACGTTGCAAAGCTGTATAAATCTGTTGTTATTTTTTATTTGTTTTTGTTGATTTGCCGAGTTCAATCAGGTGTGCGCTCTATTTTTGTTTGACATAATGAAAGTAAAATTTTACTCTGGTTTGTGCTCTATTTTTGTTTGACAGAATGAGAGTAAAATTTTACTCTAGTTTGTACTCTGTTTTTGTTTGACAGAATGAAAGTAAAATTTTACTCTGGTTTGTGCTCTGTTTTTGTTTGACAGAATGAGAGTAAAATTTTACTCTGGTTTATGCTTTGTTTTTGTTTGACAGAATGAGAGTAAAATTTTACTTTGGTATGTGCTTTGTTTTTGTTTGATAAAATGAGAGTAAAATTTTACTCTGGTGTTATCCGTTCTATTTTCTTAACATGCAAGTAAAATTTTATTTTATTTCAGAGTAAAATTTACTCTGAATTGAAAGTAAAATTTTACTGTGTTGTTGAATGTTTGTCTATGAAGTTTCTGATTTGTTTTCTGGTAAAATTTACTCTAAATCTTCAGAGTAAAATCAAGTAAAATTTTCCTTTATTTCAAAGTAAAATTTTACTGTATTTCAGAGTAAAATTTACTCTAAATTGAAAGTAACATTTTACTGTGTTGTTGAATGTTTGTTTATGCGGTTTCTGATTTGTTTTCTAGTAAATTTTATTGTATTTCAGAGTAAAATTTACTCTAAATCTTAAAGTAAAATTTTACTGTATTGTTGAATGTTTGTGTATGCATAAGAGAATAAACTTTATTTTTCATTAACCAGAGTAAAATTTTACTGTTGCGAAAACAGAGTACATACTAGATAAATGAATTATAGTCGAATTTTACTTTAGATCTATGAACAAACAAACAAACAAAAAAACTCTCGATTTTTTATTGTAATATATCAATTTATCATTTTTTTGACATATATGAGGTTATTTTATCTCAGATCTGAAATTATTGATTTCAAACATGGGTTCACAGGCATCAAATCTGAGATGGTGATGGATTTCAAGATTTCAATTTTGTGAGATGGATCGAAAATGGAGATCAAAAGGGTTTAGGGTTTAGAAAGAGAGAAAATAAAGGGAAGAGAGAGGATACTAGTAATGCAGAGATAGAAAAGAAGAGGAATGGTTCAACGAGGGTTTTGGATTATATGGAAGGGCATTTCAGCCTTTTCATCAATTTTTTTATTTTATTTGAGGGACTTTTGAAACTATTATTTTATTCGGTGGGCATCACACAAAAAAGCCTCCGTAGAAGGGGCTTTTCATCAAAAATTCCTTTATTCAATTTAATTTTGTAATGATTTGTAAAAGTATGACTATTTGGTCTATATAAAAAATACTAATTTTACCTTTTAAAATTAAGACTGAGTTTAAATTTGAGAAAACTTGACAGTCTCACGGGGCTCTCCAAAAGTTTTGTTTTGATAATTTAAACTGTTTATTTTGTAGAACCCTCAGTATATATCATTTATAGAAAAAAAAAAAAGATTAATCTGATAAGTATAATATTTTTATTTTCTCACATGTCTCTGAAAAATATAGATAACAAATATATTTTTAAAAATAAACTATTTTTTGTTTTAGACAAACACGATAAAATTACACGGAGGGTCATACAAAATAAACAGTTTGGATCTTTAAAACAAAACTTGTGATGAGCCTCCCGAGGTTGTCAAATTCTATCAAGTTTATATTTGAATTTTCGAAAAACTCAAATAGTAAAATTATGTATTATTATATGAAAAATATTGAAGATCCACAATTTTATATTTACAAATTCAATTATAGTAATATGGCTAGACACTACATATAATTAAGTGC
This sequence comes from Camellia sinensis, assembly GCF_004153795.1. NCBI lineage: Eukaryota > Viridiplantae > Streptophyta > Magnoliopsida > Ericales > Theaceae > Camellia > Camellia sinensis. The sequence goes on from NW_021035472.1 coordinate 268,343, forward strand.
GTGAAAAATTAAAAACTAACACATCAGCATCAATTATGTCATACCATTTTGGATTAAATTAGAATTTTTTTTAAGAGTTTCAAATATTATTATTATTATTATTATTATTATTATATAGTATGAAATTATTATTATTATTATTATTATTATTATTATTATTATTATTATTATTATTATTATTATTATTATTATTATTATTATTATTATTATTATTATTATTATTATTATTATTATTATTATTATTATTATTATTATTATTATTATTATTATTATTATTATTATTATTATTATTATTATTATTATTATTAAAAATAGTAGTAGATAATAGATAATAGATAAAATGTATATATATATATATATAATATTATTAAATTAAATTTTATAGGTGTTATATTTATTTATTTTTTCTATATATCTAAAGGATTTATTACACTTTCTATCCCTAAATTATTGCCAAATTGTTTATTTATTTCCTGAATTATCGATTGAATCTACTAAATCCTTAAAATATATAAATCAAAATCTATTTTAATCCATAAACTATCGATTAAATCTATTAAGTTACTAAAACATATAATTCAAACCTATTTAGTCTCTTAAAGGATTACAAAAATAAAATATATGTCCATAAATATTATAAATTAATAAAAAAACCCTACCTTATTAAGATTTTATTATAGAAAATCTTAAATTTTTATTTTGTCTCTAAAAAATATTTTATTTCTTTGTGTGTTTAAATTAATATTAGAGTTTGATTTCTCAGTCTTATCAATAAAAATTGTATGACTATTAGATATACTGAAGAAATAAAATTAGATAATTTAAATACTAACATGTTGCTTATAAAAGGAATTTATCAAAAAACTTAAAAATTATAAACAAAATATGTCATATAATATGTCATTAAAAATTATCAAAGAATTTATCAACACTTTGCTATTTTACATAGTCATTGTAAAAAATAAGTGAGAAAAAATTATAGATAATGACCCTTACCCTTACAAAGGAAATTTACCATAAGAATTGATACCTACTTTTCAAAGATAAAATAAAAATTGATAACCCAGGGGTGAGTGGCAACCTGGTAAGGGCCTGGGGTTTAAGTCCCTTGGTCCTGGGTTCAACTCCCCTCTAGGCCAATCTCCTGGGGCGTAGCACAGTTGGTTAGGAGGTTGACCTCAAGGATGCCTTATCAGCTACTTGGTGTGGGTTTAATTCTCCCCCGCTGTGCGAGTCCTGACTTAAGCGGAGCTTGCCGACCTCCCTGTGCGAGGTTATAGTCTTTTACTCAGAACGGACAACAGGACACCCTGGTGATCTCCTCAAGGGGCGTTGCCTTAGACCTGCGGGAGAGTGGGAGGATTTTCCTGTAACAAAAAAAAAAAAAAAATTGATTTTTTTTTTAAATAAAATTTTAACTAGACAGGACCTTTTATTAATTTATTATAATACCTATGGATTATACTTTATTTTTGCAATTTTTTTAAGGGACTAAATATGTTTGAATTAAATATTTTAGGAATTTAATAGATTTAATCAACAATGTAGGGGCTTAATAAATTTTGATTTATGTATACTTTAGAGACTTATGAGACTCAATTGATAATTCAGGGAAATGGATAATTTGGCAATAGTTTAAAGATAGAAAGTATAATAACCCATATAAAAGAGTATTTTTGATATTATAACAAAATATTCTATTTGTTTGGGAAGAGCTAGATTGGGTTTTTTTGGCTATTTTAGCCACAAAAGATAAATAGACTATTTTAGCCACAAAAAATAAAATATCACATCCAACTCATAATCATTACACTCTTCTCTCACAAAAAAAGTCAAAAAATCAAAAAACCCTTCCCAAACCAAACTTTTTAGCCCAAGTTAAAATAGCCAAAAAAGTCAAAAAGTTAAAAAGCCAACCCACTTCCCAAACCAACCAGTTGATCAATAAGTCTAGGAACACATATACTAAATACAAAATGAGACATATATGTCTCACATGAGATAGATCCCGCATGTAAGTCCCACATCATAGATCTCACTCCATGTGAAACATGTGTCTCATCCTATTTGATGTTTATATTCCAAATATTCTTAGGCCTTTTTTGAAGGAAAATTACTAGGAATACTAACAATCTTACTAACACAGTCACAAGTTGATGTGGGTCCCATATCAAGTGATGGTTGATCTTATCAAAACTTGTGAGTGTATTAGTAAGATTGTTAATAAATGTGTAAGTATCCTTAGCATTGTTGTGAAGGAAAGTGTCAAAAGAGTCAATTTATTAATTTATCGACTTATTTAATTCACATCACCTCTTTATTTTTGTACATCTTTTCAAAATATGTAAAAAAAATTTAACTTTTTTGGCATTTTTCAAAACAGATCTTAGTTGATTTTGTCTTTCTCTCAATCTCTTTCTAAAATGGAGATTCAAAATAGAAAGGAAAAAGCTAGGAGCCAGATTTACAATTTTAGAATTTGTTTAAAATTAATTTGAGTAGTGAAAATTAAATTATTAAAATATGGAGTTTATGAATAAAATGAATTGCAACAATTAATTACTATTTTTGAATAAATTCTAAATAAAAATTTCATGATGTGTAATACCTCACAAATAGAAATAATGAGAGAAATGATTCCGTTCTTTCGATTTCATTATATTTTTCTAATTTTTATTTATTTAAACCAGTGATATCAACTAGTAAGAAATATGTATATTTTTTTTTTCTTTCCAGGTCACCTAATCCTGTCTGTCTGTCTATGTATATATTATCGAAAAATGCTTGGGAGCACTAATTAGTGCTCCCACTAATTAGGTGGCAGTGGGTCCCGTCATTAATGATGTGATGTTTTGGTCTTGGAGTTGTATTTATGAGTTTTTTTTTTTTTTTTTTTTTTTTACTTTTTTAATGCATTAGTGCTATTAGTGGTGATGTTTTTAGTGGGATGAATCATTGTTGATATATTATCCTATCTCAAAGTTTGTTTCTGTCTTTACAACGCAATCTCTCTCTGTTGCTCTCTCTCTCTCTCTGATCTGTTCTAGTCTATTCTCTGCATCCATCTGATCTGTTCTAGTCTATTAACAACCCCGTTTTGAGAAGAATTTTTTTTTTTAGTTAAAAACGTGGTTTACAATTATATTTTTCAAAAAAAAAAAATTTCAGTTAAAAGCGTGGTTTACAATCACATTTTCAAAAAAAAAAATATTTAATTAAAAGTGTGATTTGGAAACACGCTTTTACCATTTTACAAAATTTCCGCGCGACAGTCATAAAAACGTTGAAAGCGTGGTTCACAACCGCGTTTTAGCCTAATTTAAAATTTTCGTCCAAACTAAGCCTAGTTTGAAAAATAAGTTATTAATTTGACTTAATTTGGAAAAAACCTACTTTCTCTCTATATAAAACTTTATACTATTCTATTATTAATTATTTATTTTAAACAGTAGTTTTATCAATTTTAATATAATAATAATGATTTATTAGATGTTAGGGTAAACTACACTCATCCCTTCATATTTAAAAAAATACAATTAACTTTATATTTTTGACATATTTACACTGATATCTCTCAAATTATGTAATATTACCCGTATAATGTATATTTAAAATTAGGATAAGTTACAAATACTCCATTTAAGATTTGTTTAAAATACAGATTGATCCCTATAGTTTGAAAAATTACAAATACCCCTTGTCATAATTTTTAATTTAACAAAATTAACTGAAAAAATAAAATTCTTAACTGTTCTCTTATATAATACTAAAATTACGTGAATTATCAATTAAAATAAAATTTTAACATCATTAAAAACTATTAATTAATTTAATGATTTATTGATAAAAAGGCTTGCTTGTTATGAAATTAGAAATCTTAGAACATAATATAATTTCTAGAATCAAATGAGTAATTTTTAATTTAAGTAAACTCCAGAAGTGTGTTTGTAATTTATCAATTTTTTAAAATTTAAAATTTTTATAATTTATATAATAAATAAAATTCATAGTGAATTTTGAAATGACAATGGGGGTGTTTGAAAAGTATGATTTTTTGTTTTTTTGCTAAAAAAACACTAAAAGACAAAATTAGTTATAAAAAAAAAAAACAAATTCAGATAAAACGTTACATCAAATCTATAATTATTTTATTTTTTTTTTTACAAATATCGTATTCAACTATAAAAAAAATCAAATTATCTTTTTAAATACAAAAATTTTAACCTCTTAAAATAATCAAAAATTAAAAAAACTACTGAAACAAAAACTGGACACGCTCGAGCGGAGAATAGGACGCTCGAGCGTCAGACACAAAAACTGGACACGCTCGAGCGCAAATATTCCTGCTCGAGTGCCAAGACACAACTGCAAAACACACCCGCTCGAGCGCAAAGGGAAAGTCGCTCGAGCGTAGATTTCTCCCTTCTAGACTTTTACAGACAATAAACTACCCGCTCGAGCGCCAATATACCCGCTCGAGCGTAAGGAAAACCGCTCGAGCGTAAGGAAAACCGCTCGAGCGTGAAAAATGCACCTGCAGAAGTTTTGCAGAGGCACAAAATGCTGGGAGTGTGTAAACCTCGCTCGAGCGCAAAGGGACTCGCTCGAGCGTACCACCAAAAATCTGGGCAATAAGAAATGGGACTAAAGCTTAACCAACCTGTTCGAAACACGCCCAGCACATTCTAAAACTCAAGCACATGGAATTAAAGGATAACAACAAGATATACAACCACCAACTCCACGGAACCTGAGTTCGGAATACAACAATCAAAGGAAGAGAAACCGGGATCGCTATAACTAGAATTAGATAATTTAAATACTAACACGTTGCTGATAAAAGGAATATATCAAAAAAACTTAAAAATTATAAACAAAATATGTCATATAATATGTCATTAAAAATTATCGAAGAATTTATCAACACTATGCTATTTTACATACTCATTGTAAAAAATAAGTGACAAAAAATTATAGATAATGACCCTTACCCTTATAAAGGAAATTTACCACAAGAATTGATACATACTTTTCAAAGATAAAATAAAATTTGATTTTTTTTTTTAAAATAAAATTTAAACTAGATAGGACCTTTTATTAATTTATTATAATACTTATGGATTATATTTTATTTTTGTAATTTTTTTAAGGGACTAAATATGTTTGAATTAAATATTTTAGGAATTTAATAGATTTAATCAATAGTGTAGGGACTAAATAAATTTTGATTTATGTATACTTTAGGGACTTATGAGACTCAATTGATAACTCAGGGAAATAGATAATTTAGCGATAGTTTAAAGATAAAAAGTATAATAACCCATCTAAAAGAGTATTTTTGATATTATAACAAATTACCATCTGTTTGGGAAGAGCTAGATTGAGCTTTTTTTTTAGCTATTTTAGCTACAAAAGACAAAATAAACTATTTTAGCCACAAAAACATCACATCCAACTCATAGTCATTACACTCTTCTTTTACAAAAAAAGTCAAAAAGGCCAAAAAGCCATAAAGTCAAAAAGTTGTTCCCAAACCAAGTTTTTTAGTCCAGGCTAAAATAGCTAAAATAGCCAAAAAAGCCAAAAAGCCAAAAAGCTAACACACTTCCCAAACCAACCAGTTGATCAATAAGTCTAGAAACACAGATACTAAATACAGAATAAGACATAAATGTCTCACATGAGATAGGTCTCGCATGTAAGTCCCACATCATAGATCTCACTCCATGTGAAACATGTGTCTCATCCTATTTGGTGTTTATATTCCTAATATTCTTAGGCCTCTTTTGAAGGAAAATTACTAGGAATACTAACAATCTTATTAACACACTCAGAAGTTGATGTGGGTCCCATATCAAGTGATGGTTAATCTTATCAAAATTTGTGAGTGTATTAGTAAAATGGGTCCAGCTTGTTTCAAGTTGAGATCAAGACTGGTCCCATCCAGTTCGGCCCATGGGGTCCATTTTTTGGGCCCGCTTTGATAATCCGAACCGTTCAATGTGTAGAACTTGTCGAGTACTACACGCCTGTAAAAAATAACGTTGATCGGATATCAATAGCTATGTGATCAGATCAGTTTTGTATAAAAAAAATGGATGGTGAAAAAATTAACGGTTGATAAAAAACTGTTTGTTCACATAGTTTTCGATATCCAATCAACGTGATTTTTTACAGGCATATAGTGAGCGCCAAGACATAACTGCAAAACACACCCGCTCGAGCGCAAAGGGAAAGCTGCTCGAGCGTAGATTTCCCCCTTCCAGTACTTTTACAGACAATAAACTACCTGCTCGAGCGCCAATATACCTGCTCGAGCGCTACCCGCTCGAGCGTAAGGAAAACCGCTCAAGCGTGAAAAACGCACTTGCAGAAGTTTTGCAGAGGCACAAAATGCTGGGAGTGTGTAAACCTCGCTCGAGCGCAAGAAGACCCGCTCGAGCGGACAACCAAAAATCAAACTCCGCTCGAGCGCAAAGGGACCCGCTCGAGCGTACCACCAAAAATCTGGGCAACAAGGAATGGGACTAAAGCTCAACCAACATGTTCGAAACACACCCAACACATTCTAAAACTCAAACACACGGAATTAAAGGATAACAACAAGATATACAACCACCAACTCCACGGAACCTGAGTTCGGAATACATAATCAAAGGAAGAGAAACCGGGATCGCTATAACTAGAATTAGATAATTTAAATACTAACACGTTGCTGATAAAAGGAATATATCAAAAAACTTAAAAATTATAAACAAAATATGTCATATAATATGTCATTAAAAATTATCAAAGAATTTATCAACACTTTGCTGTTTTACATACTCATTGTAAAAAATAAGTGAGAAAAAATTATAGATAATGACCCTTACCCTTATAAAGGAAATTTACCATAAGAATTGATACCTACTTTTCAAAGATAAAATAAAAATTGATTTTTTTTTTTAAATAAAATTTAAACTAGACAGGACCTTTTATTAATTTATTATAATACTTATGGATTATATTTTATTTTTGCAATTTTTTTAAGGGACTAAATATGTTTGAATTAAATATTTTAGGAATTTAATAGATTTAATCAATAGTGTAGGAACTAAATAAATTTTGATTTATGTATACTTTAGGAACTTATGAGACTCAATTGATAATTCAGGGAAATAGATAATTTAGCGATAGTTTAAAGATAGAAAGTATAATAACCCATCTAAAAGAGTATTTTTGATATTATAACAAATTACCATCCGTTTGGGAAGAGCTAGATTGAGTTTTTTTTTTTAGCTATTTTAGCTACAAAAGACAAAATAAACTATTTTAGCCACAAAAACATCACATCCAACCTATAGTCATTACACTATTCTCTCACAAAAAAAGTCAAAAAAAGCCAAAAAGCCATAAAGTCAAAAAGTCGTTCCCAAACCAAGCTTTTTAACCCAGGCTAAAATAGCCAAAAAAGTCAAAAAGCCAAAAAGCCAACCCACTTCCCAAACCAACCAGTTGATCAATAAGTCTAGAAACACAAATACTAAATACAGAATGAGACATAAATGTCTCACATGAGATAGGTCCCGCATGTAAGTCCCACATCATAGATCTCACTCCATGTGAAACATGTGTCTCATCCTATTTGGTGTTTATATTCCTAATATTCTTAGGCCTCTTTTGAAGGAAAATTACTAGGAATACTAACAATCTTACTAACACACTCACAAGTTGATGTGGGTCCCATATCAAATGATGGTTGATCTTATCAAAACTTGTGAGTGTATTAGTAAAATGGGTCCAACTTGTCTCAAGTTGAGATCAAGACTGGACCCATCCAGTTCGGCCCATGGGGTCCATTTTTTGGGCCCGTTTTGATAATCCGAACCGTTCAATGTGTAGAACTCGTCGAGTACTACACGCCTATAAAAAATAACGTTGATCGGATATCAATAGCTATGTGATCAAATCAGTTTTGTATAAAAAAAAATGGACGGTGAAAAAATTAACGGTTGATAAAAAACTGTTTGTTCACATAGCTATCGATATCCGATCAACGTGACTTTTTACAGGCATATAGTACTCGACGAATTCTACACATTGAACGGTTCAGATTATCAAAACGGGACTCGTGGTGGGCCCCCAAGGACCCAACAGCACGGTTCAGTTCGATCTTGGACTGGACCAAAGCCACTGCCTAGTAAAATTGTTAATAAATGTGTAAGTATCGCTAACATTGTTGCATTTGAAAAGTGTCAAAAAAGTCAATTTATTAACTTATCGACTTATTTAATTCACATCACTTCTTTATTTTTGCACATCTTTTCAAAATATGTAAAAAAAAATTAACTTTTTTGACATTTTTCAAAACAGATCTTAGTTGATTTTGTCTTTCTCTCAATCTCTTTCTAAAATGGAGATTCAAAATAGAAAGGAAAAAGCTAGGAGCCAGATTTACAATTTTAGAATTTGTTTAAAATTAATTTGTGTAGTGAAAATTAAATTATTAAAATCTGAGATTTATGAATAAAATGAATTGCAACAATTAATTAGTATTTCTGAATAAATTCTAAATAAAAATTTCATGATGTGTAATACCTCACAGATAGAAATAATGAGAGAAATGATTCCGTCCTTTCGATTTCATTATATTTTTCTAATTTTTATTTATTTAAACCAGTGATGTCAACTAGTAAGAAAAATGTATATTTTTTTTCTTTCCAGGTCACCTAATTCTGTCTGTCTGTCTATATATATATATTATTATCCTATCTCAAAGTTTGTTTCTGTCTTTACAACACAATCACTCTCTGTCGCTCTCTCTATCTGATCTGTTCTAGCCTCAACTCGTTACTATTACAGTATTTGGTGTGGACTCAATATTTTTCCGCTGCTCGAGTCTTAACTTATGAAGAGTTTGTTTTGAGAGGTCGGGTCAAGTTCTTTGGTTATAGTCTCTTATCTTGGAACGGATAACAGAACATTTTGGTGATCTCTGCAAGGGATGCTGCCTTGCCCTGGACCTACGGGAGAGTGAGAGGATTTTCCTGTAAAAAAAAAAAAAAAAAACTCTATATTGTTCTATTATTACTTAATTATTTATATTATATATAAACGAAATAAACAATGAAATAAAATTATATGTATTAATTAATATATTAATAAATAGGATAGTTTCATGACCTTTAATTTAATCTTAGCCATTGATAGTGTGTGGGGTCCACACATGTATGTGTGGGCTCCATATTATGAGAGGTTGGAATAAGAGTGAGGATTGTGAGAGTCATATATGTGTAGGGGTCTCTATCACAATTGATTATAAATACATCTTTTGAAGTTTGTTTAAAATATGAATTGTCTCCCGTGATTTGAAAAATTACAAAAACTTCCCTATTAGAATTTTTTATTTAACAGAATTAATTGAAAAAGTAAAATTTCTATCTATTCACCTATACAATAATAAATTATTTGAATTATTAATTGAAATAAAATTTTAACATTATTAAAAATTATTAATTAATTTAATGATTTATTGATAAAAAGGCTTGCTTGTTATGAAATTAGAAATCTTAGAAAATAATATAATTTCTAGAATCAAATGAGTAATTTTTAATTTAAGTAAACTCCAGAAGTGTGTTTGTAATTTATCAATTTTTTAAAATTTAAAATTTTTATAATTTATATAATAAATAAAATTCATAATGAATTTTGAAGTGATAATGGAAGTGTTTGAAAAGTATGATTTTTTGTTTTTTTGCTAAAAAAAAAAAAATTAAAAGACAACATTAATTATGAAAAAAAAAAACAAGTTCAGATAAAATCTAACATCAAAACTATAATTATTTTATTTTTTTTACAAATATCATATTCAACTATAAAAAAAAATTAAAATATCTTTTTAAATACAAAAATTTTAACCTCTTCAAATAATCAAAAACTGGCCTTTTGACTATACTATTTTAGTTGGTGTGTAGCACCACCCTAAACGATCTTTATATCTCTCAGTTTTGCTCTGTTTTCCCTGCAACTCAAAATCCGAGATCTTTAACTCTCCATATTCAATTTCTCTCTCTCTCTCTCTCTACAATGGAAGTTGACGAGAGTTCAACTGAAATCTCTCTGATAGACACAGCCGCGACTCAATCATCATCAGAAGACGTTCAACTAGACAAGTACCTACAGAGATTGGAGTTGTTTCTTCGATTCTTCGGCTTTTGTCATTACTCTCCACTCAGCTTCACTCTCTCCTGGCTTTCATTCCTCGCGATCGGCTTGGCTGTTCCGTTTCTTATAATCGAGTTTTCGTATTGCTCTGATTGTGAGAAGTATCAGATCAGAGTGTTCGAGCTCGAAATCTTCGTTTGTCAATCCCTTCTCGCTGCCATTTCTCTTCTCTGCATTTCTCACAATCTTCGCAAGTATGGTGTTCGGAGGTTACTCTTCGTCGATCGGTATCGTGGTCATATGGCCCAGTTTCGCGACCTCTATATTCACAAGATTCATGTAAGCATCCAATACTTGTATTACTTGTCAGTTTTGTTTTCAAAATTTGTGATTTTGCTTTGAATCGGAGACAACTGCTTGCCCTAAAAAATCAACTTCGTTGGTTCAGTGAAGTACTTGCAAAGTAAACTTGTTCTTGGATTGCACTTACTTTGAGTGCTTCCAAAGCATTCAAAATACTTCCCTACTTTTCTCTTCTCTTTCCAGTTGATGCTGAGACGCATTTTTGGATCTATGAACTTGTAGAAAAGATTCTGATGTGACAACACAACGGATTTAAAAACTTTATTCCTTGGATTTTTTGAATTCTTTCTATCGTAAAATGAGAATGCAATTGCATATAAAGGATACAGTTTTACTATTAGGTTGCTCTTTGTACCCAAATACTACGCGATTATAGTCATAATTGCAATAAGAGTGTTACTATTTGCCTCACCAAATTTCTTTGGACCACACATCTAACTAATCTTTTTAATTATAATTGATAGTTGCTAAATGCCCCTACTCCATTTTTTTTTTTAATTTCAATTTTGTCCAAACATAAAATTTCATTTTTACCCTCATCCTTAATCTTCTAACCCTAATTTTTCAAATCCAAACCCAAACCCTAACCCTAATTGCATCCCCCACCACCTCCGGCAATCACCACCATCTCTGTCCACCATTAGCCCCTAGTCGCTGCAACCACTACTCCCTCCGATGTCTCACCGTTGCGACCACCACCACCTTTGTAGCCCCCTCAGCACCGCCACTGAGAGTGAGAGAGAGAGAGAGAGAGAAGTGGCAGTCACCACTTCTCCACCTCCGGCGAAGATTGTTGCTTTTAGATCAAAAATCTTAGATCTAGGCTAGGGTTTTGGGGGAGGAGGAAGAGGAGGAGGAAGAGGATTAGAAAAATAGAACAATCGAAAATTTGTATCAATACCCATTTCTCTGTTTGTAACGAAAATGACTGATACAGTGTTTTCAAAGCTCTTCGAGGGCGTTGTTCTCAACATTTTCTTCATGCTCGAAGATGATCCTCGAAATTGGGCTAGACTGGCTTGCGTTTGCACTAAATTCTCTTCTCTCATTCGGTTCAGTAGTTCAAGCCTGAACCACCACCTTTTGTTTGACAGTCTTCACCTGAACTGCCACCATTTGTTCACTAGTCTGCATCCGAACCTCCACCATTTGTTTGGTACTGGTTTTCCAAACCAGGCGTGACAGTTTCAAATGAAGAAAAATCAAACACGAGCATGATGGGAGAGGGCTCTAGGGTTGTTTTGTGGGTGGCGACATTGATGAATGATTGAAAGGGAGAGCGACGGCGATGGGGGGTTGGTGTAAGATGGTGGATGGGGGAGAGGTGGTGGTGGTGGTGGTGGTGGTGGTGGTGGTGTGGTGGGTCTGGTTTGGGGATGAGCGGGCGACGACGGGGAAGCTGTCGGCTGGGGCTGTGATGGTGGGGGAGGTCGTCGGTCGGAATGGGTTATGGTTGGGGACCGGTGAAGTGAGAGAAGGGAGGCAAAATGTTGGAGTGAGGGTATATTTGGGATTATGGTAGGGGTCCAAAGAAAATGAGGAAGGGAGCAATTTTGATGGTGGGGGTTCAAAGAAGTGAGAGGTCCTAAGAAGAAAGGTAGGGACATTTAGCAACCCTCTTATAATTTTACCCTAATATGAAATTCCAATCATACCCCTATTCCTAATCTTCCAAACCCTAAGCCTAACCCCACCTAAGCATGAATGAACATCGTGCAACATGAGAAATTGACAAACAAAATTGATTATTGGAGAAGGGAGCAATTTTGATGGTGAGGGTTCAAAGAAGTGAGAGGTCCTAAGAAGCAAGGTAGGGACATTTAGCAACCCTCTTATAATTTTACCCTAATATGAAATTCCAATCATACCCCTATTCCTAATCTTCCAAACCCTAAGCCTAACCCCACCTAAGCATGAATGAACATCGTGCAACATGAGAAATTGACAAACAAAATTGATTATTGGAAAACAAGTGTTGTTGAAGTAATGGTTATCAAAATTTTGATCCAGATCTTACAATCCATTTGGGCACAATAGATTCAGATTGTGTAAAAAATGCTTTATAGGTAGGATCTTTCAATCTTGATAATTGGATATTATAGGATTGTAGAATTTCGATCCGAATTCGATCCTATCGATCCAATTTGTGAGCCTTGTTTTGTATTGTGTACCTATTTTTTTTTTTTTTTTTTTAAATACAAATTTATGTGGTCTAGATGAATAAAAAAATAAGTAATATTGAATCAAATAACTAAGAAAAACAAACTAGGAAAATAAGCATTTAAATAATGTAGTAATTTAAGAAAACTAACTAGTCGGAAAAATAAACTTAGCCTTAGTGGGGCCTAAGGGGGACAAATTGTATGCAACTTTATCCCAATTTTTGGAGAGGTTATTTTCGTGACTCGAACTTGCTCCACCAAGGACGCTAATGGCGAACCTTATCATTTGGCCTAGCCACTCTTTTGAGTTATTGTATTATTGTAGATTGGAAAGTTTTTTTTGTTATAGAACTCATCTTTTTTGCTTGCTTTTTCGATGAATTGCAAAATTTTTACCATCGGATTTTCTTTTGTATAATATTTTATTTACATTTTACAATGAGTATTGTATTTTTCATAATATCTTCACTTCTTTTTAGTATAATTTAGGTTTATTTTGTGTGCACTTTTCGAGAAACTAGAAATGGTGGTGCACACCATGCGTGCGCATTGGATTGTTTTCTTTCAATGAAATAAAATTGTGAAATGTATGCTTGAATTCATAATCTAAAAGTTTTGGTGAATCTGAAAAATCAAAAGTAACAAAAGAAAAAAGTTAAAAAAAAAGAAAGAACTGAATTTGGGACATAACTGAATAATGGCATAACTGCTGTTATAAGGGCTTTTGTGGATAGTTTCGCCCAAAAAAAAAAAAAAATGCACAAAAAAAACTGTGACATAAACACCAATTATGGTGTTTGCTTTATATATAGTATAGATGGTTATTTAAATTAAATTATTATGTCATTTGAAGTGTGCATGAACACAAGGTGCCATCATTAGAAAATGGAGCGAATTTCATTCATGATCTCTCTGGTGATTGATGATTTGAAGAGGAGAGGAGCCAAATTAGGAAAATGATGACCCAAAAGAAAAAAAATATTTCTGGTCCAAAAATGTTAATAGAATGTAGAAATAAAATGTGGAATATGCAGCAGAAGCAAATTCAAAGCAAGGTCCAACTAACCTGCTCTGCTACCATGTTAAACTTCAGATAAAGAAGAAAGAAAAGAGTAAGAACAAGAAGAACACAAACGTGGTTCGGCACATTGTGCCTACATCTACAGACCCAAATGCCAGTTGGTTATGTTGTCATCTTGGATAATTTGAATACATGAGCATCACACACACACACATATAGATGGACTACAATGACATGGAGGTTAATGTTAAATCTAATTACATTAGTCATGCCAATAATCATGGGATTTGATTCACATGAATCGTAGAATTTCTCTTGATTGATCTGATTAACCTATGGACCCTGGGATTCTATCTTCAACACAAAGGAAGACTCTCAGTGTTGCTGTGGGAAAATAAATCTTCCCATGGGGCCATAAGGATTTCATGAGATGCTTTCACTTTTGTTTTTGTGTGTTTGGTCCAGACTTTAGAGTGGATGAGTTACTTCCGTGGGAAAACACATAGATAAAGACTTTTACTATTATTGAGAAAACAGAGAAAGGAAAAATTTGTGATCTAATAACTGAGGGTAGCATACTTGTTTACAATATTGGGCATAGGAATCTTCTAATTTAAATATAATTTGGTCAAATAGTATCTGCTTCTGAGTACAAGTTCCACACTTAGATGGCATTTTATATCTCATGCAAATAAGCAGCCAATGATGCTTCTCAAGTCTTTGTAATGACGCAGGTCCTTGCCTCTCCCTCTTTGGCTTAATCATATTAAGAATTTTGACTTGTGTCTTTAATTGTTCAGGACTTTTTCCGTGTACTTGCTTTGTGGACATTACCGTGCTTGCTATTGAAGACTGCCCGGGAGGTTGCCCGTGCCATCTATGTGCGTCATGATCCGTGGTGGCAATCTGTTGGCATTGTGATAGCTTCTGTTGTCTCATGGACGTACTTGACTATGATTTTTCTGTCAGGCACTGCTCTGTTCAATTTGGTTTGCAATTTGCAAGTGATACACTTCGAAAGCTATGGGAAGCTTTTAGAAAGGGATTTGGATGTTTCAGTTTATATTGAGGAGCACATCCGTTTAACACATTACTTATCTAAAATAAGCCACAGATTCCGAATATTTCTTCTTCTGGAGTTCTTGGTAGTGACAGCTAGTCTATTTGTGGCTCTATTACAAACAACAGGGAATCATGGAATCCTCAATTTGATAAACGGTGGTGATTTTGCTGTAAGTTTGGAAGTAAAGTTTTATTCGTAGGTGTTGTACGCCTGCTGGCCTATTGGGATAGCAGCCTTCGGGCTTTGCCTGTCCATGAGAATTTATATCTTTTTGACTGAGTGTGACAGGCTTATAGCCCTATAGCATTATTAAGGAGATTTTTGGTAATTTCACTTTAAAAAATTTTCCTACTTAGAATTTTTACCACTTTTATCTGCGGAATCTCTTTCTCATAAAGCTACAGAGCAAGAACAATGGCTGCAACCATCTTAGTCATTTCCTTTAGGAATTATGTATGATGCTTTGAGTCTTTACCTTAATGTGTATAGGAGCACCATGCTATTTCTAAATAATGAGTTGCGTAGGGAACTCATAGAAACACCTTGCTTCAAGTATGATACTCGTAAAATTTGTTAGTGTTATATACTTAATAATCTGCTCTGATATTGTATTGTTGCAACAATAACAGGTCTCCTCAATCGTTGAGCTTGTTGGAATAATTCTGTGTCTGCATGGAGCTGCAAAGATTACACATAGAGCTCAAGGAATTGCATCAGTGGCCAGTAGATGGCATGCTTTTGTTACATGCAATTCTAATGAGGGTTCTCAAGGGGGAACTGTGACTAATGGGAGAAATGTGGAGGCTGTCAATCCAACAGGTGCATTACCAATGTACTACTCAGAAAGTGATTTGGAATCGACTGATTATGTGCCCATGCCAACAAATACCCAGCTGGCTTCTTATATGTCTTCATACCACAAACGGCAATCCTTTGGTATGTATGCAGAACAATCAACATATTTGTGCTTTATTTTTTCTTTAACTACTACGCGAGCTCTTTATAGTGGCTGCAAACTCAGAGAACATGCTCAATCTGTAATTTTAGTTGACTGTGATCTTAATTTATTCCTGGCTTTGTATATCAAATTCTCTGTTTACTTCAAGATAGTTTTGATGGCAACCATTAATGTTTGTCGTATAACATGCAACCATTTAGTGACGGCTATGATAAAGTTTTATTCAATCTTCCATAATGAAGATCCACCATATTGATAGATATGTCTAAACTTTCAATTCTTCTAGTAACTAGTGAGCACAAGCATTTGGCGCTTGACATTGGGAATATGCTACAACTCTGATTAGCACCAATTTGTGGTTGGCCGGTGGCCACACAAATTCTTCTTTTCTTCCTTGTCAAGGACATATTTTGTTCAATCATGAGATATTTTTCCTCATTATTGTCCATCTCTGGTTATAATTCCCCCTATCCTTGTGACACTGTCACCCCAAACTTTTTTAGTACTAAAACATGTCAATCATCAGTCTTCACCTTAACCGTTGCACTTGAGTCTATCTAATTTTGTCCATCATGGATGCCAAATGTACCCCAGCAGATGCATTCACGTTTATTTCAGCATTCTTTATCTGTACTATTCCCATCAACACTATTAATTGTTGGTTTCGAAAACCATGCGGAAGCGAACAATTTTATAAATTTGAATCTGAACTCCTGTGTTCATAATGTTCTAGATAAAGATAGGTAGAATCATACCTTTGTGACTGTTTGTAATTCCGTACTTTGAATGTTGATGATGATCTTCAAGAACACTTGAATGTTGAATAATAATTGTTGAACTTGTATGCTTAAGAGCCTTCAATCCGATACCCTTTGGGAATCCTTACCAAGGTACGATTTTGGGATCTTATTTTTTATCTCTACACTTGCTGTATAGTAATATGAAAGAAAAGAGTGCAAAATTCTACATCTCCTTGGTTGGCCATTTATGAGCCTTTATATAGGCATTAAGACCCTTTCCCATGCAGGCTTGGATTGGGACTTCTAAGGTCTCTCTAACTCTAGCTCCAATGGGACTCTACACCTTATTAGGATAGGAGCTATCAATTAATTGCAATTAACTCCACTATATAATTGCAATTTCACTCTACTCCTCAAAGAGTTAATTATTATTATTATTATTAATAAAAATATATGTACACAATACCGCAATGCAATCCCTCCACCATAACCATGTCCATAACTAGTAATGTAGTAAATACAGATTTATTGTCTAACCAAAACTTACTCATTTACATTGAGTACTAATCCCAAACACCATAGTCACCATTTGCATTTGAATGATCAAATCATGCAAATGACCAGGTCCAATTTCAAGTGACTAAACTAGTGACCTGATTCAAAGGGAGATTTAATTTATTTTTAGACAAAGGATGGATTCCATCTTAAAACGAATGTTCCCACGAACCTTAGTCACCCAATACACCGAGGTGTTGGCCAAATAATAAACCTCACTCTTTGGTAATCAAAGTGACCTTGACTAGAAACTTGAGTCCATAACTTCTCTCAGGATTAAGAGTTCATTGCATTGGGCACTATAAGATTCACACCAAATAGACAATAGGTTTTACATGGCATGACTCTTATTGTAGTCCTTCAATGTATTCCAAAACACCAACATATTAATCCAAAGTCTTCCACTTCAATGGTTGAGATAAACCATCCTCTCACACGGGTTAATCATGCTGCAGTTGTCCTAATAGTCTTAAGTCTATTAGAAAACTGTGAAATCTCTAAGTTACAAGACTTGTGATCTATATCTCCCGTAAGTGAAACTCTTTCACTTACATACATCACATTCAATGTAACTAAAGGGTTAAAGCATTCATCTTATGAATCATATCTATTATGTATGAAAATATTTCAGAATAATATTTGTTTCACTGAATAAATGAATGCACGAATCCCATTGGTTTGAGGGTATTAATACCCATTGCCTGTATTCTGGTCTTATAGCTGTCTCAAAGAATGTTTCTCATATATGATTGGTATTTTCAAGCAAAGAACACTGCAAAAGGTTTTTTTTTTTTTTGGCTTCATTTTTCCATCCCAATGATATGAGAAAATCTGCTTTGCTATCTTCGTGCTTATACTAACTGGACTAAATGAAATAACTAATGATTTGGATTCTTTTATCCGGAATCTGCTTTTAAGCATGTAAAATGTCAGTTGAGTTGATAAATCATCAAACAATCGGAATAAATTCTATCTCGGAGCTTCTCATATACTTCGAAGTTGACAACCCTGGAAACATTTTCTAGTAACATAGTATTCTCTTTTCTTTTATTTTATTTTTTTCATTTTTAATGATCGGTAACTTGATTGATTGTTTTCTTGGAAGTATAATCTTATCAAGTTTGCTGATTTGTGCGTGGCACAAGTAATTTGTAATGGCAGGTAAAGTGATTATTTGTGTGAAAAATGTTTAGCAATGTAGAGTATTCTGGTTAATGCAACTTATCAATGAAAAAAAAAAAACAACAACAACTATGCTGGTTAATGCATGTCTGGAGTTAACCCTTGCCAGTGATTTCATGTGAGTTGTAGCTTTTCTCTTAGTGAGACATCTGCGATAGAAGATTTTTACTTTTCCTAATAATTACTGATTCAGATGACGCTGCTCAAATTAATGATTTTTGCCTGTTATTTTGTTTCCATCTCATTTCCATCGTAATTTGATCTCTAAACTTGGCACCTCTGCTTTGAGTGGTTCTTATCTGACAGCTTGAGCCAAAAGTGTCAGGCTACTCAGGTATGTGAATAAGATCATGTAATGTGGTGAGGAGAATTACAGACCAAGTTCGGTCTATTGAAGTTGCTCTGAAAAGAGTGCACTGAGAGTAGAGGCAGGCAATGTGAGATTGGAGCTGGTATTGTCTCTTAGCAATGTGTGTGGGCATGTGTGGCAGTCATGATTCAGATTATGGGTTTAGGTGGCCCGTATTGGTTAGCCAAATAAGTGAGTCAGCATCATAGTATCATGGTGATGTTTTGGGTCGATAAGCAGCATTAAAAGATCTTGAGTTCTTTTTACACATTAGTTAATTGCCCAAGGCAAAAGTTGGAAAGTGTTCCCATGTTACAGTCATCTTATATATATATATATATATGGTAGAATATGTTAAATCGTGAATGTAATTCAAAACAAATTGTATAATAATGTAATTCAAATATATATATACAAATTAAAAAACCAAAATGTGTGTGCTGTTGAACGCCGTAGATGTCATGTAATGATCTAGCTTCTATGCTTGTGCACACTTCAGTTTCAATGACTATCTACATGGTTCGACATGATACTCATGTCAATATCACTGAAGTTTGTTTGTTTTCAGTTACATATTTGCAGTCCAATCCTGGAGGGTTCACAGTTTTCGGATGGACAATTGATCGGATCCTTATTAACACAATCTTCTTCATTGAGTTCTCTCTGTTTTCCTTTGTGCTCGGGAAGACCATAACTATCACTACCAGATGACATTTGCCAGAAACCCTACAATGGATACATCCACAACAACAGCTTCCCTTTAGCCTGTTTCCATGGGACAGCATAGCATCATCTTCACCAATGAGTGTTTAATTTTTGATGATCTTTTTCATTTACAGTTTCCTAAGATATTCGCAAGCAGTTGCCATTTTTGTCATCATGTTGTTGGTAGGAATGACTCTACCTGGATTGAATGTATCATTAGTATGTCATTTTTTTTTATTATCTATTCACATTGAAACATTTACTTGAGTTTTGAAGAGCTCAAAACATTTTGCAAGTGATGCATTGGCCACACCATATCATTTGCCAGTGCACCTTTCTGAGCCCAGATTAGGGCTAATAAGGAGGATGTGATGATGCTTGCATATATG
The DNA here is from genome assembly GCF_004153795.1 of Camellia sinensis. Taxonomy (NCBI): domain Eukaryota; kingdom Viridiplantae; phylum Streptophyta; class Magnoliopsida; order Ericales; family Theaceae; genus Camellia; species Camellia sinensis. The sequence continues at coordinate 287,973 of NW_021035472.1, forward strand.
ATGAGAAATTTGAGATAGCAGAGTACATAGATACCCAGCACCAAGTTAAAAGCCACCAAAAACAGGCTCCATATGTTAGACTAGAAATGGATTTACTGAATCATTTAAGATTCTATACACAGATACTTTGCTACACAGTTGTATGAATTTCAAATTGGTGGAAACTTGCAGTCTCCCTAAACGTGCACCGAATATGTGTTAGTCATGTAAGGTTTTCTTCATTGCATCTTCTTGGTCTTGTAGTTATCTCATAAGATGGGATTTAACAATCATTTTGGTAAATTCAGTCATACCAGAGTTTGGAAAAGTACCCTCTATCTCATTTATCTCGCTCTAATTTTAAAGGAAAATCTGCTTCAGTATCATCGTCATCAAAGATCACTGAATCCGAGTAATGTGATTGCTGGTGTCCGACTATGGTTACAAAACTAGTGATTTAAGGTAAATTATGGAGTCAACAGAATTGGTAAAATGATGAAACTACCCTTCAATTATTTTCTTCCCAATTCCCATTGCTCTCTCTCTCTATCTCTCTCTCTCTCTCTCTCTCTCTCTCTCTCTCTCCACCTTCCCCTCAATTGGTATTCTCATCATTGGCTGTCTTGCTCTCTTCTCTGTCAGTCAAACCCTTTCCCTTTCTCCCTATATCTTCTTTACTCATTCCCTTTCTTACTGTGTCTCTCATCATCTCCATCATTATCGGTGTTCATCGCTTGCAATCACCATATTTGCCTCACTCCAGCACCACAATCTCTACTTGGATTTTTTCTGGGGTCTCTCTACTGGCAATAGTGGTGGGGGATTTTTTTTATTTTTCATTTTAATGGGTACTGGGATTTTGTTTTGTGTGGATATATATAACTGTATACATATATATTCAAGCCAGTGCATCTTTGTTGACAAGAGTTCTTCCATGGTTAGTAGGGGATCTATGGTGTTGGGATTCAATTACAGGGGTGTCCATTTGAGTGCTAAGTTGTGGGTTGTGATGCCTTGTTTATTGTTGGAATAAATGCCTCCATAGAGTGGTTTGCATAGAATTACTGTTGGGTTCACCATGAAGAGTTTAAAAACTGAAGATGGTAGTGGACTTAATTTTATTTATTTATTTTTTGTGTGTGTAGGGTCATTTTTAATGAAGGATAAAATTAGTACTTTAATTTAATAAATTGATAATATCATCAAATTTTATCCATTAACAAAATGTTTTGAGGATTGTAAGTTTTATGTCGTCTTTAACTTTCGTTTGATTTTAATATTACCAATGAAAGGTTTGAATTCTAAATAGGCGACATGATCATTTTTTATTTTATTTTATCTTGAGCGAGAACTGGTAAAGCATCAGCTAACCACTCTTTTGTAACATAATAGTATTTCATTAAGCCATATTGTGGCCACAATCCACCACTACACCATCGATATGTATATAAGGGTTATGATTTATCAAATTTTTTATCAAACGTCTCACATGGGTATGCAGGGATAGTTTCAGGATTATAACTTTGGGGGGGCTAAAGTACGTTTAACCTCTAACCAATAAAATTTAAAGTTCAATACAAATTTCTACTAACATGAAAAAAAATCAATAATGTTACGATAAAATATTAAACTATATATTCCTTGTTAACATAGTTGGGTACAAAAAGATGATCATACAATTGAGAATATTTTTTTGCCCATATTCACTTACAAAAAGTAATAACTATTTCTACATGTATTTATTTACTAAAATTAGGCATCTTCAATTGAGCTCGAAGCTTTTCCATAATATCAAAAACATGAATGATAGAGTCTGCATCAAACCCTTGAGCAATATCTTTTTCAATGTATCTAATCAAGTAACTAGCCAGAAAATCATCTTCCATCCTATTGCGCAATTTAGACTTATCAAGTTTCATAGCTGAAAATACACGTTCTGATGTAGCAGTTGAAACAAGTAAAGTCAACACAAGACGGATCAATCTATTAATAAGAGGATAACTTGTTGACTTTTTTTTTTTTATTTTTGCCAACATTTGACATAACTCAAAAATGATTGACAACTTCTGAAATTCGGGAAGTACAAAAATATCAAGTTTATAGTTTTCCCGCTGATACTTCAAATTCAATTTTTCTTGCTTGGTGAAATCTATGGGATAAAATTTATTTGCAAGATTGCAAATATCCTCAATTTTGAATGATCTATAACCATCCCAAGGATCCAAAGCTGAGACAAGAACAATCAATTCCATTACATCTTTCTTAAACCTATTGTTTAATTCTTGTAACTGAAAATCAACAGTAACCATAAAAATATCAACGTGAAAATGATGTTCCACGGTGAGCTGACTTCTTTCAGAATGAGACCGACCTCGGCCTCCCTTATAAGGACATCTCATTCCAAATAGTTTAAAAAATTGGGGGTTACTCTATATAATTTTGAAATTATCTTTAAAAAAAAAAAAATTAGGGATGCGAACTCTTATAATTTTAAATTATTTTAAAATTTCTAGTATAATATATGATATTTTTCAAATTTTTGGGGGTGCGGCCACACTCAGCCCCCCTAGATCTATCCTTGTGGGTATGAGACCCACACATATGCGGATTTGTGTGGGTCTCACGCCTATGTAAGAGATTTAATAAAAAAATTCGTAAATTATTTGGAGTTCATAGCATTTTCCAATTAATAAATTGAAATGGCCAACAACTATTTTCAATGCTAATCACTCGTGAAATTAGAATATCATCAGCTGCATGTCATGGCCTTAGTTATTCCCAAGTTATCTATGCGGCAATTAGACAATCACAAATTTTACTTGGTGATGCTTAGTTAGCTTAACCTACAAATTTGCAAGAAAGACAAGTAAGAAGACAAAGAGAATTTGAGAGAATGTCTTTGTATTTACTTTGAGAAAACTTGTACAACTCTTGGATGGTTTGGAGCAAATGAGCTCCTCTCCTATTTATAGGCACTTTTGGAACATTTTAGAACACATAAGAAAAGAACCATGGACAAGCTTCTCTTGGAAACTTTCCTTATCCTACAAGAGGGTTCTAGAATCTTCTCTAAAAATATCTATACAAATATCTACCTCATTCTAGAAGTAAATACAAGTCTTTTACCAACTCCATTTTTCTAGGGGGTTCTAAAAGCTTCTATTGCTTTCTTCTCTCTAATATTCACTCAAATGCTAAAAAATCTATTATAGATCATTGCAGGTACATTATAGAATTATGTACTATATTATATCATTTTCTCAAGTTTTCCAAGAGCTTCTAGAATATTCCATTAGCCTCCATTCATTGAGACTTCTTTTTGGTAGGCAATTCTGTCTAGGTAATTTGGCAGGACGTGACATGTTGCTATATATATATATATATATTATGGGGGTGTTTGGCAAATGATTTTTTTAGCTTTTTCGGCTAAAAGTCATAAAAAGACAAAATAAGCTAAAATAGTTAATAAGACAAATGTCATATCAAATTCATAATTATTTTACTTTTTTTCTTACAAACATCATATGCAACTTAAAAAAAATCCAATCATCTTTTCAAATACAAATATTTTAGCCTACTAAAATAACCAAAAACTAAAATAGCCTACTAAAATAATCAACTTCCCAAACGATGCCTATATTATATATATATATATATATATATATAATATAAGAGTAATGTTATATAAATAAAAAATTCATTTCATAATTTTCATACATAATGATATAACTCCTCATTGTGGACCTTTTACAAGAATCTTTCTAATATTGTATCTTTCATTTTGACATAATAATAATAATAATAATAAGAAGAAGAAGAAGGAGGAGGAGGAGGAGGGCACTCGGTCCATAAATTTAAATTTGAAATTTGTTTAGCCAAAGATCCAAGCTCTAAGATATTTTGTCCGTAAGGGCATGATGGTGCAAAATGTCCAAACTATCCCTACATATATATATATATATATATATCATGTACATGGTTAAAACCCGTCAATTTTCTCTCTCTCTCTCTTCAAACCCTAACCCTCTGTCTCTCCAAACTCCTAGACTTGGTCTCTGCTGTACGATGCCGCCGTAGTGGAAGACCTTGAGCGAAAGAACCTCTTCGCCACCGTGGTAAAAGCACTTCACCACTGGCAAGATCATTCGTGACATCATCATCAGCTTATTCTCATCCCCGACATCGTCGAGGCTGGCACCGGCAAAATCTCCATGGGACTTGTTGAGTATTATTAACTCTCATTTCTCTTCGATTTTAATGCAAATGTAGAAGAATTGAGTCGGTGATGCAGTGGTTTTCTCTTCTTCTTTGAGATTTGAGGTCTCTCAAATAGATTACAGATCTGAGGGACTCTAGACCCGAGAATGACGCTGATCTCCCTCGTTTGTTGTCGCTTCTCTCTCTCTCTCTCTCTCTCTCTCCCCTCTAAACACCATTCTCATTTTCTAACTCTATGGTTTTGGACAAAAAATCTTGAGATTGGTTTCCATGGAGATTGGTTTTAATCCCCCTCCTCTCTCTCTCTCTGATTACAGAGTTTTTTTAAATACAATATTAGACATAGATTCTTGTAAGCTTCTTCGTGATATACACTTACACGTGTTGTTTTGAGTTGGATCTGATATTCTTCTTCTTCTTCTTCTTCTTCGTCTTCTCAGAATATTGCACCATTTCCTGGATTTTCTCTATTGCGAGGTGTTGGTTAATTCCTTGCCATCTTCTTGGTGATGGATCTTGGAGTATCTGTGTGAATTTTCCATCTAGATCTGTAATGTGTGAATATGCTATGAAAATGTAATTGTGATTTGAATATATCTAGTGGTGGTACTCATAGTTGTGTTATTCATCAGTTTTTCTTTTATTTTATTTTAGTTTAGTTGTTTTACTATTGTTATGATGGTAAGATCTAGATGTAATGCCATTTGTTTGATTGAAACTGAGCAAGTTCAACATTTTAGCTAACATTTTCAACGGATCATGTATTTGTGCATAAGAGAAGTCCTGGTTCAACAGATAAGAGAGAAAGTGGATTTGGGAAAAAATTCCAACAAATTTCAATAGATAAAAAAAGAAATAAAAAAGTCTAGTCAATTCTAATTGATAAATTTTTTGAACAAATAATTTCAACAGATAATGGAAATATGCAATGTAAATTTCAATAGATAAGAGAAAATAAGTTGGGTAAATTTTAACAAATAGATTTTTAAATAGATAATTTCAACAGATAAAAAAAATACTTCAATAGATAAGGAAAAAATTTGAACAGATAAAAAATAATTTAAACAAATAGATATAAATTTGAATAGTCAAAAAAAGTCTACAGATAAAAAAAGTCAACAGATAAATTAATAAGTAAAATTAAAAACAATATGTTATTCAAAACAAACAAAATGACTTCTTTCCAAACTATTTCACAAAAGGTAAACCTCTTAGCAATAAAAAAAATACCTACTAGACCTAATGTCTTAGACAATTGCTAAAGTTGACTTTTAAGTAATTTACCCAAATAATAATAATAATAATATAATGCTCTTACCATCTACTTGGCTTCTCACAATCCCTTTCAGTAAGCAAATGTTTATAGGTGAAGATCATGGCTAAAACGACTACAACTGATTTTCTAGTACATATTTATTTACTTATTTGTTTTGGTATTTTTACATTATTCATCTTTCATCCTACTAATATTCAATGTGCACCTACACATATCCACTTGAACAAACTGTGAAAAGAGAGCATTTTCACCAGCAAAATTTTCCCTTCCAATTTTAGAGGGGATACAGTAACATTCACATTTACTAATGACCAAAATCACAGTAGACTTCACATAAGCCTCTCTCTCTCTCTCTCTCAAGGTTCATGCGCTTGGTGGTGTTATAAAAAAACCAAATAACAACTTCACCTGCTGGCTTCGATTTAATCAGAAAATTGTGATGAACCACCAAATGTGCACATGCTGGGATGCCTTCTGCAATGAACTTGTCAGGATGCCTAGCCATCATATCCCATCGACTTTAGCCTATTACGAATCAATTCTTGAATGGAAGGCTCTTCTTTATGGAACCAGCTATGCTTGAGAGCAGCTTCAGCTGTTATTCGCTGTACAAACAAAATAAAGGATCTTCATCAATACAAGCATGCATGCAAAATGCACTGCAAAATTCTTACTAGATATAGAAGGCTATATACTAAATACATAACTTGGAACTCTCTGCCCCTAATGAAGATTTACCTTCTCCGGATCATAAGTTAGAAGCTGGCTCAACAGATCAAAGCCCTGCTCAGAGAGGACTGGAGACCCCTTGAAACTAATTGCAGGAAACTTCTCCCGCAGTGTATTCCTCCTGTCCACAAAACCACAGCAATTTCATAAAGTTAAAAAGAGGAATGAAAAGCCAGTTTCAACAACTTTTTAAGGATTCAATCTAATGTGCATGAAACAGAAACTTACGATTGCTCAACAAACTTTACTTTGGCTCCTGACAGTTTGGAAAATCCTGGCCAGATTGCCTCGTTTGGTGTGCCAAGAGCTCTGAAAATCTGCAATTTGTGTGAAAAATAAACTAATCATCAGATATAGGCCAAAGGAATAAGTACTAAAAAAACAATTTCAAAGAATGAGGAAGCAACTGTTACCTTGTCAAGCTGTTCTAATTCACTTTTTCCATTAAATAGTGGTTGCTTTGCCAACAATTCTGCCATTATACAACCCACCGACCACATATCAATTGCAGTAGAATAATGTTTTGTTCCGAGCAGCAGCTCAGGTGCTCTGTTAAAAGGCAAAAATTACAGAAAGAGTTAATACAAGTGAATCTAAAGACAAAAAAAGCAAATGAAGCACCACATAACTCAAAATAGAAAGAGTGAAAATGCAAGCATGAATATAAAAAACTGTAGTTCATAAATCTATGGTTAATGCACAAAAGACCGCAACTCACCTGTACCACAAAGTGACCACCAAAGGAGTATATGTTATCAACGGGCTTCCATACTGACGTGACAATCCAAAGTCGCAAATTTTCAACTTCCCCCTGTTGTTTAGAAGCAAATTTGATGTCTTCAAATCCCTGTGGAGAACCCAATTATCATGCAGATATTTGACACCCTCCAATAACTGTAGAATCAGGCATTTAACTTCTTTTTCACTAAAAGGCTGCTTCATTATATCAATAAGCCCCTTAAGATCATGTTCCACGTACTCCATAACCATAAAAACATCTTTGTCCACAACTACTTCTTTCACATCCACTATTGAAGGGTGATGAAGAGACACAAGAATGTTTATTTCCCTCAAAGATGTCAGAGGGAAACCCTCTCTTTCTAGGGTCATCTTCACCTTCTTCAATGCCACTATTTCTTCTGTTTCCTTATCCCTAGCTTTATACACAACACCATACGTACCTTCATTTATTTTGTTGAGTCTCTCGTAATTAAACACACTCCTACAACCTTGAAGCATGTTCATGCTTCTTAATTTAGGGGCAGCAAGTTCCTCAAACCTAGAAAACTCTTCCTCCTCCTCAAGATCCCAGTCCAAATGCCTAACCTCATCATGTTTCTCATCAATCTCCATGGTATCATTCTCTGAGTAATCATGCCTACTTGTTGCAAGCTCCATAAAACTATCTTGCCCATCAAATGAAGATGACTTTCCCCGACTGCTATCAGAGCCTTCCCTACGAAACTCCCCACTTTCATGAGTATTCAACAAAGTGTCTCCAGTGTTATCTGAACATATTTCCCCTGGTGAATTATCCATTAATGCCCACCGTGATGTTGATATGTGCCGAACCTCAATGCACTTATTGTCTTCCACCTCTCCAAGCTCTTTATTAGTTCTCCTGCATTGCTTTGGTGACAACAAAGATGGTGAATTGGGTAGTGCTTCAGAGTTCCCCGCTGCCCCAGCTGCCATCTGCATGCCTTGAAGCTGAGTATTTGTGATAGCATACATGATAACATCCCCATCCGCAGAAATATTCATTAACTTCTGCAAAGACAGTGGAGAACAAAGGAAAGGGCTTTTTGAGGAAATTCTGTTCTTGGATGAAATTCCTACTTCTTTGTCATCCCTATCCCAAATAATAGGTGTAAGCTTCCTTTTCTTTTCTGGATGCATTGACACCCCATCTTGAGACCTTGCAATCTCATTATCCCCGGCACTAGACTCGTAAGGGAAAGCATCATGAGACCTGGCTCGGCCTGATAACTCACCCACCTCCCACTCTCTAGTCCTACCAACAAATCCTCTTCCTTGTCCACCAACTGCCTCAACAGCGGCCGAACAAGAACCATATCCATTCCGACTTTTCAATTCTAGGTCATGGTAGCCGTTTCTATAGTGATAGCTTTCTTTCTTAGAATAATGAACATCTCTCCTCCTCGAGACATCAAATCGTCCTGCCGCCATAATGATTAACAACCAAGGATTCTTCTTTAAACAACAAATTAATCAAACCCAAAAACAAAAACACAAAAGTGAAACCCTAAATCAAATCAAACCAACCAGATTATTTTTGCAACACTAGATAGGTAAACAAAATCCTATGAGAAACCCTAGATCAACAATTGGATGATCAAAAGTAACCAAAAAAAAAATGAAATTATAGTTGTATGGAGGGATTGATTAATCAGACCAAAAAAAAAAAAAACAATAGTAAATAAATAAATATGCGATTCAGCTATCAATTGATCTCTTCCTGGAGAAGGATTTGCGGCCGAAATAATCACAGGTACTGAAAGGTCTTACCGGAAGGCGAACGGTTGTTTGTCGCCGCTTCCGATGATGATGATCACCGTTTCGACAACGCTAACCAAGGAATGGTTTCGGAAGTTCCCCGAACGCGTTTCTCTATTTTTTTTTTTTTTGGCCGCCTTCGTTTCTTTCTTTCCAAGGCTCCATTTATTTAGAAAAAATTGGAGGATAGAAAATGAAAATGAAAATGATAAAAAAAAAAAAAAAAAAAATTTATTTTTACACACTTACTTATCTTTGTATATATTTAATAATTTATTTTTTCTTTTATGAGTGGTAGCACTCTATCTATTTTTTTAACCCCACATTTCTTTGGACCCCCAATTTATAAATTTTGAAACACTTAAAATTTATTTTCTCCTCCAAATAATACCAAAATTATCCTCGTGAAAACATTCAATTTATTCAATTGAATGCACACCACCCCCACACCAAAAAAAAAAAAACTCTCTTTCAAAAACCCTAACAAAGCCTACGAAGAAAAAGAAGAGTCAAGTGTGATTACTATCTCTATCGCGTCATCCTTTTTTTTTCGGTTTAACCAATGTCATAGTTGGAATGCTCTCTCTCTCTCTCTGCCGCCTCATCTTTTGCTTTGATGATTAATGTTTGGTTATCGGTTTCCGAACAAATAATAAATGTTCGATTTTCAGTTCCCGAACAAATAAACAATATTCAGGTTTGTGTTCCCGAATTTCGGTCATATGTTCGGAAGTTCAGTCTCAAAAAAATGATGAATATATTTTCTTATTTTTGCCATTTTTTAAAGAAATTTACTTTTATAAGATCAATATCCTCTGAGCTAAGAACACCATCAAATCTATGAACCTTCTCTGAACATTTATTGTTGTACTCCTCTTGTCTCATGGAGATGTGGTTACTGAAAAAACTTCCACTCATTATCATTGTCGGAGAAGTGTAGGTAATCAAATGGTTGCTACCGTTACCATCGGAATATTGCCACCAAAGAGTTTTCAAGGTTTTGAGGGTGGGTAAGTTTTGAAGGTGAGATTTGGAGAAGATAGATGAGTAGTGATGGAGGTGGGTGCTCTCGTAAACCCTAATTCATGATATCGTGGATGTATGAGTTTAATTGTGAGATGGGGTGTCCCAAAATTAATAATGTCCTTTTTAGTAATTTTATTTGAAGTTATTATTGTAATAAAAAAAAGCTAAAAATTGAGGGGTTCAAAATAATTAATGGGGTGCTAATAACAACACTTTTTTTAATTACAGTTTTGTTTTAAAATAAAGTTACTAAAGTGTCCTTATCTTTTCCACAAAAATCGTAATTTCTTAACCCTAACCCTAGCTACCGGCTACCACTATTGCCGCCATCAACTCCACTACAACTTCTTTGCCGCAAAACCGTTATCCCCTCTCTCTCCCTCTCTCTCTCTCTCTAGGGTTTGTGTAGTTATGGTGCAGAACATACTTGTGACTGGTGGTGCCGGGTATATTTGGAACCCACACGGTGCTTCAGTTGCATTTGGATAGAAATGTATGAACAAAGACCTCTTACTATGCCCTCTTTCCACTTAATTGAATCGGTGGTAATTTTTGTTGTTCCTTCGTCGAGAAAGGTAAAAACCTTCGTGCACTTTGTGTCTTCAAAGTAAGAATTGAGGCTAAAATTCTGATGAATATATAACAAAAAAAATTTAATAACTTATGTAAATCCATAATTAAACCATAGCTCTAACCAACATGCCATTTACAGTGCCTCAATGTAACAAATTTTTTATTTTTATTTTTAAAATGAATGAAAATTCTTTTCAAGACCGAAGTAGGGGAGAAGAAACAACACTGATAAATATAATAGTGTAACTCTACTTGTATGGCCCAAATCTTACTTTCCATAGGGCTCGTATATATATGTATACTATGTGTTTGTATATATGTTTGTGTGAGGTTTTGATGTTAAAAGTTTGGATTTTTTTAGTCTAGAGAATGACTAGTGGAGGGGTAGAGGAAATGGCGGAGGCGGCGACAGCAGTAGAAAGGGGTTGAAAAGGGGTAACTTAGAGTTGCCATCGTCGATGCATGGTCATGGACGACAACAAGTGACAGGTGACAATAGGTGTTGGTTTAGGGTTTCAATGTTAAAGAGAGAGATATTTTTGCTAAAAAGGATTGTGCATTGAGTAAAATTACAAAATTCAAAATTAGTTGGTGTGTGTATTGAGAGAGGATGTGGAGTGAGATATTTTGGTGTGTAGAAATAGAATTACCCAAAAAGTAGGGATCGCCATGGGATGGGTTTGGGACGTGTTTATCATTTCCTACCCTTGCTTCTGCGGATAAACTTACTCCTACTCCTGCCCCATCTCTGTTATGGGTGGAATTTTTCAACTCCATTGCTGCTTTGCCGATATCTGTGGATACTTGATACCTGTGGATACCCGACCACATTTCAAATAGCCAAAAAAATTGAGAACCATTTAAATCCTTAGCACACTAAATAATTTTTCTTGTTTTCATATATATAAATAGTGAGACTTTTAAGATTATTATTTATTTATATTTAAATAGAATCACAGACTTTTAGTGTTATTTTCTTATATCTAATTATATTATATATATTATTTATTTATATATTATAAATTATATCGGGTTGGGTTTGGATTGAAGGAGACAATTCTCGTCCTCACCTCACTCCCTTTGCGGGTGACCAAAATATAATCCACCCCCACTCCACATAAGTGTTGGGGCATGTAAAATTCGTCTCATTCAGGTGGGTATGGGTAGGCCCACGCGGATCAGATTAAAATGGGTATAGATAGGCCCATCCCTAGTAGAAAATGAAGTGAAAGAAAGGAAAAAGAAACGAAAATTATTTTCTTACATGTATTTAAATAGATAAAAAGTTTTGTAAGAAAATGATAAAACAAAATATACATAATTGCTGCATAATAAGGAGTTGTAGAGAGAAATATGGATAAAAAGAAAAATAAAATAAACTATGTCAAGATTTGGGGAAAAAAATAAAATTTTCTATATATTTTGTAAGAAATTATTAGTCTAATTAACAAGCTATTTTGAGTTGTACAGAAAACTTTAATTTTCATTTATTTCTAGGACTCTTTATTTAAATAAACACATAAACTCTTTCACTTTTTTGTGTTATTTATCTAACCAAACTGAGTCTAAAAGAAAACATACATGTGTGAATGTACACATATGTGTGAATGTGATAATGGCTGGGTCAATCTTTGGCTTCTTTTGGGAAATGGGTTAAAAGTCACTTTCCAACTTTTAACCCATTTTGGGTCACATCATCTCTCACATTTTTTACACGTTTTTTTAAAATAAGTAAAAAAAGTCAAAAAATCAGCTTTTAACCATCTTTCCAAATCCTTCATCAGATTTTTTTTATGAAATTTAAATTTGATAAAAAATTGGTAAAAATGATATTTCAACCGTTTCATCAGCTTGATATCAAATGAAGAAGGCGGTACTATTTTTTCATCAAATGAAGGAAGCATTTATCCATTAATCAAATTTGTAGGTGACTTTTGGATCGTACGTCTGCCCGAACATCCCCTAGATAACCAGTTTTGAAATGAATTTGATGAAAATTTGCTTTAGATAGTCGATCAGTGGGATTTGATGAAAATGTTGGAATGCATCGTATCAGATCAAACTTTTATTCAAATGTGATGAAATATCTAATGAACGATTGAAGATGCTCTAAGAAACCAAAAACAAATAAATAGAGGATGTAGATTCTCTCTGGCCCACTTTGTGGGTTGGATGGTGCTGTTGGGCATGTGGAGCCCATAACGGGTTTCATTTTTATAATCCAAACTATTTAATATGTAGAACTTGTTGAGTATTTCGTACTTGTAAAAAATCAAATTGATCAGATATCAATAGGCACTTGATCAGAACAAATTTTTGTCAACAATTTATTTTAAAATAATATTTACCATTGACAAAGACATATTCTGATCAAGGGGCTATCCATATTCGATCAATGTAATATTTTGCAGAGATGATTAACTCGACGAGTTTTATATATTGAATAGTTTGGATCATTAAAATGAGACCTATGGTGGGTCACACGAACCCAACAGTACTGTCTAGTCCATAAAGTGGACTGCAGAGAAGCCTTATCCATAAATAAATCCAAGGATAATTTAACAACACTAACACTGATTCGATTTATTAATTCAGAATTTATCAAGAAAAGGAAATCAGTGGTTAATTTTTTTTTTTTTTACTCATGAATTTAATTTCCACCTTACAAATATATTCGGGATAAATTATAGGTTAATAAGGGTGTGTTTGTATTTTTGGCAATTTAACGGTAACCACTTGCTGCGGATAAAGTATATTCTTAAAAAAAAAAAATATATACCTAATTAAATAAAAAAAGGATCAATTATAAATACACCTTAAAATACAAATTATTTTTTTGTGATTTTGGAAACTACATCACAACCTTCAAATTTCTATTCGTATAACAAATGGTTATTTTTATTAAAAATCATTTAGTCAATTATCAGTTTTAATGATGTTAGAAATATATTTCAATTTATAATTTTGATAATTTTACTATTTATAAGTGAGTAGTTTGAAATTTTATTTTTTCTACTCTGTATTTTAAATTTCTAGGGTGTATTTGTAATTTATCCTAAAAAATATACTTAAAGTATATACTATTATTCCAATTTTTTTTTTTTTTTTTTTTTTTTTTTTTTTTATTTTTGTCTTTCATGATAACAAAAATAAATGTCTATTTTCTTTTTTTGGATTCGTCTCAACTATCATTTTAAAATTTATTGGTTTAAACTAAGTTCATTAAATACAAAATTTAGTCATTTTTTTTTGTATTTTTTTGATAACATTTTTAGGGAATTTAAATAACAAAAAATTGGGCGCAAATTTTTTTAATTTTTAAAATCATCATTTAGTCAAAATGTATTTAAAAATTAAAATATTTGAGTCAAAGTTTTTTTAAAAAAAATTCTAAAAGGATAAAAATATATCACGACCTGCTCATGGTACACAAAGGTTAGGCATCTCGACTTGTAGCACTCTGAGAAAAAAAATTTCAGTTCGCTTGAGCGCAGGTTTGAGCGCTCGAGTAGTCTTTTAGACCATCTAGTACTTTGTTCTGCAATCTCTAATAGTGGGAGTTCATTTTCTTCACTCAAGCACATGTTTTGTTGCTCGAGCGATCTTATGTCTCTTCCACTTTTCACCGCTTGAGCGGTCTATTCGAAGTCAACCATTTAAAAGTCACTTTTTTGTCTAAACTTTTTCATTTTTCTTTCTCTCTTCTCTCTTTTTTCTCAATTTCTGACTTTCTAAGTTTTTCTAACTTAGATTTCACTTATTTTCACTAAAAATTTACCCTTGGTTCTTGAGGTAAAAAATGTAGAGCAAGGCGAGATCGATATTTTGAGCAGATTGGATCGTGTTTTCCTCAACATCACTTCGTGGGTCTTCTCCCAACCATTTTCTCCCTCGAGGTAGGATTTTCTTATTTATCTTCAATATTTTTCGTATAGATAGATGTGTGGTATTTTTTATTGCATAAAAATATAAGTTTGAAAGAAAATTTTGAAATACATGCAAGAGAAAGTTATGGTTTTGAAATAGAAAAGTTGGATATATGATTTATTGTGGATTGTGGATTATGGACATTTTCAGCTATTGGTGTCACACTTTGAAAGTTTTCTTTCTTTTCGCTCGAGTGACAGATTGTTCGCTCAAGCGGTCTAGCAGGTCATCCAGTATTTTTTTGCAGGTCTAAGATTTTGGAAGCGTGCGTTCTGCGCTCGAGTGAAGGTTTTATCACTCGAGTGGTGTCAGAAGGTTCAAGGGGAGACTCGGCACAGTAAGATGTAGAGGGTTCCAACCCATAGTAGTTCCAGGGAGCACGGTATAGGTCCACTTTCCTGGTACCGAGTTCTGGTCCTAGGAGATGTGGTTGGGGAGGGATCACTTGCTTCAAGTTTGGTCAGCTGGGCCATAAGTCTGTAGTTTGCTTGCAGAAGGAAGGAGGGCAACAGTTTACACCGTCTTCGACTCATTCTCAATGCTAGAGTCAAGGGAGAGGGCAACCACCTATCTATTATCAGTGTAGGCAATCGGGGCACTTGAGGAGGTTTTGTCCTTAGACAGGTGACACATTTGGTGCATTTGGTATGTGGTAGATATAGAGTCATCAGCCAACATCGTCAACTTAGGCTTCGAGAGCCAATCATGAAGCCTCTTCGGCTTAGTCAATGTATCAGACTTATGCTCCAAGGGGTGAGCAGGTGGAGTAGAGACCTACAGGGCGTGCATATGTTGTTATCACGCTAGATTTGTTGCCATCACCTTTGGTAGTGAGAGCTAACTTCTTGTTGTGTAATTCTATTGCCAATGTGTTGATTGATACTGGTGTATCGCATTCTTTCATTTTGTTTGCATTTGCATCAGCATTGGGGTTAGAAGTGGCTCAATTAGCATCTCCACTCAGGGTAGAGTCACCTGTTGGTGGTGAGGTTGTGTTGGACCAAGAGTGTCGGGATTGTGAGATAGAGGTTTTCGGTCGCTGACTTCCTTTTGCTTTTGTGTTGATTGATGTGTTGAGTTTTGATATTATTTTGGACATGGATTGGTTGTCACCCTATCGAGCTATTATAGACTATTACCGTCAGAGAGTCACGATGTGTACGTCAAGTGGTGACTGTTTTTATTTCCTGGGAGACCGAGTTGACAGGGCCTTGTTGCCAGTGTGTGATCCGTATGGTCGGGGCGAGCTTACTCTCATTCTCGCTATATTCTTGGGTGTTGAGAGTGATGTGGTCCGAGTAGAGTTGCCCAGGTTAGTTTGTGAATACCCGGACATCTTTCCTGAGGATCTCACTAGTTTACCACCTCATCGCGAGATTGAGTTCTCAATTGACTTAGTGTCTGGCACGACATTGATCTCTATGGTACCATATAGATTCGCACCCGCTAAGTTGAGTGAGTTGAAGATTTAACTCTAGGAATTGCTAGATAAGGGCTTTATCCGCCTTAGTACTTTGCCTTGGGGGGCACCGGCTCTCTTTGCCAAAAAGAAGAATGACACATTGCGACTGTATATTGATTACCGGAAGTTGAACTAGGTAACTGTTAAGAACAAGTGCCCATTGCCTCGTATAGATGACTTATTTGATCAGTTTTTTTGTTTCTCTAAGATAGACTTGAAATAAGGTTATCACCAATTGAGGGTGAAAGAGGAGGATATCTAGAAGACGGCATTTTGTACGTGGTATGACCATTATGAGTTTCTAGTGATACTTTTTGGGCTAACCAATGCACCGACCTTGTTTATGGATTTGATAAACAAGATCTTTCGTGAGTTCCTAGACCGTTTTGTAGTTGTCTTTGTGGATGACATTTTGATCTACTCACCTTCTAAGGAGCAACATGAGGAACACTTATAGATTGTACTTGAGTTTCTTAGAGCCCGCAAGTTGTATGCTAAATTCGGGAAGTGTGAGTTCATGTTAAAGGAGGTGAAATTCTTAGGCCATGTGGTATCCGAGAAATGGGTGATTGTAAATTCCTCTAAGATTGAGGCAGTGCAAGATTGGGAACAACCTAAGAATTCCTTTGAGATTCGGATTTTCTTGGGGTTAGCCGGGTATTACCAATGTTTTGTGAAGGATTTCTCTAGATTAGCCTCACCATTTACTAGATTGATGAGGAAGGGAATTAAGTTTGTACGGAATGAGACTTGTGAGAAATCATTTCAAGAGCTTAAGTTTAGACTTACCACTGCTCCAGTGTTGATTATTCAAGAGAGGGGTTTAGGCTATTCTGTGTATTGTGATGCATCTCCGGAAGGTTTGGGTTGTGTCTTGATGCAAGAGGGGAAGGTGGTAGTTTATGGCTTACGGCAGTTGAAAACACACGAGAGAAACTACCCCACTCATGACCTAGAGCTAGCAACAGTGATCTTTGCTTTGAAAATCTGGAGACATTATTTGTACGGTGAGAGGTTTGAGGTATTCTCTGAATCACAAGAGTTTGAAGTATCTATTTTCACAGAAAGCTTTGAATCTGAGGCAGAGAAGGTGGATGGAATTGATGGAGGATTACGAATTCGAGTTGCATTATCATTCGGGGAAGGCCAATATAGTGGACGATGCCTTGAGTAGGAAATCCATTAGCAATGTAGCTAGTATTGCTATCCGAGAATGGGAGATGTTGGGCGCTATTGGTAAGTTTGACTTGTATCTTGACAAGTCAGTTGAGTTTACAGCTTTGTTTACTATAGTTTCCCAACCTATACTTGTGAGCCGAGTTATAGAAGCACAACAGGGTGATCATGAGGTAGAGTCTATCCGGGAGAAGATATCTAGTGGGAAGACAGAGAATGGCTTGAATGTGTATTCTGACTCGAGTGTTAGATATCTTGATCGTCTTTTCATGCCGAAGTCTTGTAGAGAGGAGGTACTCTGAGAGTTCTATCATTCACTCCTTGCGGTACACCTGGGAGGCACAAAGATGTATCACGACCTTAGTCACTAATTTTGGTGGAGGGGGATGAAGAGAGACGTAGCCTTGTTTGTATTGAGGTGCCTTACATGTCAATAAGTGAAGGTCGAGCAATAGAGGTCAGCGGGTTTGTTGCAACCCTTGGCTATAGTCGAGTGGAAGTTAGAGCGTGTCACGATGGATTTTGTTGTGGGTCTTCCGAGGACTCAATAGGGTAATGATGTACTGTGGGTGATAGTTGATCGGTTACCTAAATCATCACACTTTGTACCTATGCACATGAGTGACTCGGTAGATTACCTTACCGACCTTTATGTTAGGAAGTAATGTGTAGACGGGCCCGAACGTCTCAGCTCCGCGCGCGAATTGGCGCGAAATCCGGTTTGTTCATTAGACTACTACAGTTCGGACTCAATGTCACGGTTCTGAATCTAATCTTGCAAAGTGCAATGCAAGACCGATAAATCACCAAAGAGTCCAAATCCGGCAAATCGTTTTGGAAAATTGATTTTTATAAAGAAGTGCCAAACATGGACTGCTTTGCCAGATATAGAGTCGCCACCTAAATGTTTTTGTTTTGAAAAATTTAGGAAACCCTGACTCGTGCCTAAGGCAACGTGTTTGTCATCACCAAAGTTGCCTCAGCTCGGGAACTTGGGTACGAGAGGGGAAGGTCATGCAATGAGCACCCTTGCTCGCCCGATCAAAGATCGGCCTTTACTAACATGATATTTTATTTTTGGAAACACATGCGTTCTTATTTCGGTTATTAGCCTAGAATTACTATGTGATGCACACAACACACAAGTATAGACTAGATCGCCTAAGTTGGAACAAAACATCTCATGTTTGTTTGTTTGAAAATGGTTTGAAAGTGCTACTCGCAAGTAGGCTAAGACGTGGATTTGCCACCCTTGAGTGGGCTTAGAAAACATGATTTTGCCACTCTCAAGTGGGCTTAAAAACTCGCATTTTGATGAATTGTTTCAATTCAAGTAATCCAACCTTCACCCACAGGCATTCATGCAATTTAACACTTAAGCAGTTAGTCTCATGGCAAGCATGCTATCATGGCAGCACTCACACTCATGCAAGATGCTAAAGCATAAAAGTTTACCTAGTACTCCGAGCCAAAACAGTAGCTAGTTAGTAATCAATGCATGATCCTAGCTATATCAAGAATGCCTAATGCAGCACATGCAAAAATGCAACTAAAATAGGCTCGGCTATTCTAAAATGGCATATGAGATGCAACTTTGATAACCATGTATTCAAGTAGGAATTGAAACACAATGCAGTTAGTATGATGCGCCGAGCCCGGTGCATGCAAGACAGATGAATGAATGCAAACATGCTAGCATAAAGATGCTAATTGAAATATACCCTAAAACTAACCATTGTAAGCGGTTAAGTAAAAGGGAGAAAGATGTGGGATTGAAAGACATTCACACACTCACGCACACTTATTACAAAAGTTGGCCCTCTCAACGGAGGGTTCGAATAAATAATACAAATCCACTAATTAATTAACTACCCTAGCTAATTAATTATTATAAAACTCTTAACTAATCAAACAAATTAATTAAGTTACAAAACCAACTAAATAAGAAAAGAGAGAAGCTGAATTGAGCTGCCAAAGCTCTGCCTCGAAATGATGAATGATGCATGCTCGATCGCCTCGCTCGTAAATCCGTTGCCATGCCTCATGTTGCCTCTGTTTGTACTATTTTTGACTTCTGAAAACTGTGAAAATCTTTGTGATGCTTCTGAACCACCTCATGGACACTCTAAGAGGCCATCGGCCAAATGGTATGGTCATCAGCCAAAGGATAAGGGTCATCGACCACTTATGAGGCTATCAGCCAAACATTGTTAGCCGATCGGCACACCACATAGCAGATCGGATCTCTTCCTGCAAACTGCTCCTTTTGCTGCAGCAGAGTACAAACAGAGGCATGGCAATACATTTGCAAGAAAATGTTGTGCAACTACACCCCTTATCATGTTTGAGACTCAAAGGAGTGTAGTGCTCAACTCTCGAGCCATTAATCATGCATGATCAAGAGGGTCGGCGACCAAGAATTGAGGTACGCTTCATTACTTCAAGTATGAAACGTGCCTCGTTCCTTGCGTTTGACATAATACCCAAACCAAACACAATGCAATGCATACAACATGGAGATGCTATACAATGCAACATAAGCATGCCAAATGTAATGCAACAAGTATGCAAAATGCCATGCAACCTAAACATGCAAACATGCAATGTAACTCAAGCATGCACACATGATGCAATGCAACAAGCATGCAACAACATGTAAGAGATGGACAAGCATGCAACAACATGCAAACTTAGCAAGCATGCAATAACATGCAATGTGACAAGCATGCAACAACATGCAAAAATGGACTTAAACTAAAATGGGCAGACCTCAATCATGCCTAAATCAGTGGCCAAAATGATGAAACAATTGCATGAAATACACATACAAACATGCACACACTTTGGTTCACAAACAAGGTATGAAGACAACTACTCTCAAGCATGAGCAATAAATGAAAAGCATGGATGTATGACAATACTATAGGCCTTGAAATCATGCATGGAATGGTGCCAAACCATTCACATAACACAAGGATAGCATGCAAGGAAGCTCAAAGTTTGAAACTAACAAAGGGACTTAAACCATGGCCATGCAAGGCAAGCCCCAAAGGGCCAAGGGCAACCAAAACAGTCCCAAGGCAGGTCAATACAAGACCAAAAGCATGCTCGAACCTAGCCAACATAAGCTAGAACAAAAGACCAAAAGCATGAAGCATGCATGGCTAACAAGGGGTGTTACACTACACCTATTAAAACCAAATATGGCATGACTTAACCAATAAAAATTAGAGTTATTGCATGTCAAAATAGCCCCAAAACCCACTGAGATGGCATCCTAAAGACCTAAGCACAGAGGCATGCACAATGACCCACTCTTAAGGCATAAAACACTAACTCTCCTAAGCATTAAAAGAGTGACAAGCATAAGTGTATGACCATGAAATATGCACTGAAATATCATTTCAAATGATTCCAAATCATGAGAATAGTCTAAGCAATGCATGCTAGTGGACTTGATACACAAAGCTAACAAGCTAGATTGAACCATGGCTATACAAAATGATGTATGCATGACTAAAACAACATCAAACAGAGCTCAAGTATGATAAAACATGAGGAGAAGCTTCTTTGAGTTGAGCCAAAACATGCAAGAATGATGGTCCAAACACATGATGCATGTTAAGGCAATAGAGAGGATTACACTACAAGTGCATGGTGCATGTAAGAGGCTATTAAACCAACCTTAGACAGAGGTATAACATGC